>APFE031741201.1:41988-107444 GCA_000404065.3 Pinus taeda | reverse complement strand
ACCATCGCGTCCAAAACCATGGACCGAAAACCATAGGTAGGTTCGCCCAACCTAATATAGGGTCCAAAAGAAAATTTCCCAGGGCACTGCCCCGGACCCTGTAGAGGGGGGCTACCCACCCCCCTCAAACCCCCCAGATAGGGGGGGCTGCCACCCCCCTGTGACCCCCCCGCTGCATAATCAACGCAACGAAGGGGGGGCTCCGCCCCCCCTCTAACCCCCTGGTTCACTACGTAGGTTAGTCGTGGAAAGAATATAATACTCCTTAACAATTTCTTTCAAATTTGGATTCATTCTTTATTGTGGTTGTCTAACTGGTCTTGCACTCTGTTAAATGTAGATATGATGCATGCAAGTTTTAGGATTACTTCCTCTCATATTAGTGTATTCTCATGCATAAGCAAAAGAGTTTTTTTGTAAAATTTCTACTAGTTGGTTTTTCTGTAATTCTTCTAGGTTTTCATTAATGTTCAAAGTTTTGCCTGGAAAAATTTATATTGAAGAATTTCCAAATTTTTCCATAGAGTGTAAAGACACTTGTCTAGATGATATATATTCGATTTGAATACAGTCATAATGTGAGGAGGGTTCATTATTTTCCATTATATTTAAAATTTTGTCCTCCGCACTTACTTGTTCAGTAGTGCAAACAGGTTGTATATCATCATCAACATCTATCCATTCCTCAATCTCTATTTCTATTTTTGTTTTTGTGGGTGGATACAATGTAATTTTTTTTGTAGAACTTCCATCTGAGATAAACATGTCACCTGATCTACAACTGATGAAAGCATCATCCGTAGCTAACCAAGGTCTTCCTAGGATTAATGGATGTCCTGCTAAATTATTCTTGGGTGTTAAAACCATGAAGTCGGCAGGATATTCCCAAGAATCTAAGGATACACAAACATATTCTAACACACCATCAGATTACAGACCTATCTGCTAATTACAACAGTGTTGGTGTGTATTGAAGGTTAGGAAGCCTTAGTGAATCCATGATTTGTTTACTCATTATGTTTATGGCTACTCCTAGATCAATCAGTGTGTTTGGTATTTCAATTCCATTGATGTGAAATTTCACAATGGGGCTCCCTGGATCTAGATATTTTTGTATTGTTTCTTTCCCCATCATGATGTCTACAATTTTCCCAACTAATTGAACTCTTTTTATGTCTTTCCTTTTTCTTCCTGATCTTTGAGTACTCAATTCCTTGATTGTTTTTGAAAAAATTGGTATTTCTTTTATAGCTTGCAATAAAGGAATTTTTATACAAACATTTCTTAATCCATCCAACATATAATAATCAGGTAATGTGATCTTTTTTCTACTCCATCAATTTTCAACTGTTCAGGAAACGATGGTTTAATGGATACTTAGGATTGTTCTATAATAGGAGTATCATCAGAATTTATAGGAACATTTTCTGTTTGATTATTTTCTTTCTGAGGAAGAGAGGTTTCTCCTTCTTCAGATTGATTTTAATCTTTTTGAAGATTTGTCCTTGCTTCCTTAATGACAACAGGGGGTTTTCTTTGTAATACTCTACCAGATATTAATTGAACATTATTTAGATCTAGTGGAGTTATTACATAGGTTTGAGGATTTTTCCCTTTCATACTGTAAACAGTTTGTGAAATTTTATTATTTGGATTTGAAAGTAGTTGAGCAGGTGATTGCTTTGGTTTTTGTTCAAATGGTAGGGAGAGCTGTGGATTTTGATATTGGATTTGAACTTGAGGTAATTGATTAGATTGAGGTAAGAATTGTGGTGGGAAATTAGGATAGGATGGTGAATATTTTTGATATCGAGCATAAGCCCCATAAGGATTTTTCCATCCCTGATTCCAAGATTGTGATTATGGTTGAGCCCAAGGTAGCTAAGATGGATTCCAATTATTTTGTGAAGACTGAGCAAATTGTTGTGATTTAAATCCTTGTGGTTTATTTGCTTGAGAGTTCTACCATGGTCTTTTGGCAATAAAATAAAGAGGGTCTACTTGTTTTGGTATTCCTTCATCATTAAATACAACCTTAACACTTCGTAGAGAAGGACATTCTTTAGTATCATGGCTATTTTCACATATGGCACAAGTTTCTATGGTTTTCAAGTCTAAAGGACATTCTCTTAGAGCATGCTTCTTTCTACATCTGGGACAAAACATGGATAATGCAACATTTTCGTACTTTTGCTTGTTTTGTATTTTAAGGGTGTCATTTTGTTCACTCAGAGTCCCTAAAATATCTGTATTAAAAGTATCAAGCAAGCTTCCTAATTATTCCCTACTGGGACTTGTCTCAACTGCAGATTTATTGATTCTTGATAAGAGAGGATCCCTAGGATTTTTTCCAACTCGTGCTTTACCCCTTGAGATATGTACACATAGATCACACATATATGCAAATGATAATTGAGAAATATCTCCTATTCCTGTCAAGTTATGGAGATCAATCCACTCCTCTCTGATAGATTTGAGTAGGAGGGCTTTCAAAGTTTCCTCATCCACACTATTCATTTTTTCCCTTTTAATATTATAAACAAATCTCTCGACTAAGTCTTCAAGATTCTCATCTTCTTTCTGTGTCATTTTGAAGACTTTGTCCCTAATGTTGTGAGGCATACAATAGTCCCTATATTTCTCTAAGAATGCTTCTTTCATTTGTGCCCATGTCCTTATAGTATTCGTTCCTAGACTCATAAACCATTTCAATGCTGAATTTTAATTTTTGAGCATCCTGTAGATAATCATATGATCTACATAATACTTCAAATTCAAAGATAAATGTATTTGGGTCTTCATTTCTTTTTCCATGGAAATTAGGAAGAATAAAAGGTGAAATATTTTTCATTGTGGGGGTTGTATCCTCATCAAAGATAGGAAATCCAAAAGGATCTTGATCTTCTCTACCTCTACCTCCTCCTTTGCCTCTATCTCCACCTCCTCCTCTGCCTCTACCTCCTCCTCCAATCCTAGGTTGTTCACCATTAACATTGTGTACCTCTCCGTCTCCTTCTTCGGCCATGATAGATTCTTCAGTATCTGGTTCCTCTATGAATGGATAATCAAGATGAGTTTCTTATCCCTCTTCTTCACTGGGAATTTCTAATTCTTCTCCTAGAATATTTTCACCAGTGGAAGATAGAAAAATTACTCATGTTGTTGGGGGTGTAGGATCTTCTTCAATTACAGCCTTAGTAGATGAAGTGGGAGAAGTTTTGGATTGGATTTCAGATCTTAAGACTTCAGGAAGTCTTTGTTGGCCTATGGATCAAATTCGAGTTTGAGTGGGTGGTGTGGAACTTCGAAGTCGTGGTGGAGTGAGCATATTTGTGGGAATTAAGCTTCTTCCTCAACCTACAAATCTACCTCTAGAGTCTCTTTCCCTATGCATATCATGTTTTTATTTTATTTTTTTTTAACTTCTATTTGCACTTCCCTGGCAACGACGCCAAAATGTTTATCAATTTAATGTTCTTAAATTGTAAGCATAAATTATCAACCAGGGAAGGTAAACTGACGACGTGCAAGTTCACTCTATGTGCTAGAGGTATTTGATGTCGTTAAGGTGAATATGTTATCGTTATCTAAGTTAATGTCAAACTCTAGAATTAGCGTTGAGATGATGTTATTATCTATACTAGGATGTTATTTCTAAGATTGTATTGTTAATTGGTTATCCTAAATGTTATCTCTAGAATTAGTTCTGATTGAATTGAGTTTTTAGAATGATTATATAATGATTTTAACTATTTTCAATGAATATGTTATGTTAATCTTATTTTCAACTTATCAATTGTTTTTGTATTTTTATGCTGCAGCTAAACAAAGCTGATTATGAAAGCATGAAATGACATAAAGAAAATCCCAATTTATCAACTTGGAAATGAAATATGCTTGAATTCAGACGCTGAGAAAGATTGCCACTCTTATCTACTGCAACTTTATTTCAATGCAAAAAGCAAAACAGAAACAAGATTACTGAGCTACGAAATCACTAAGCTATGAATGAACAAAATTACTGAGTTTATGCTAGGTATTAAACAAACAAAATGATTGAGTTTATGCTAGATATTAAGCAAATGAAATGAATGATACAGAAATCAATCGAGTGGACCTAGTTATAGTGAAGATCTCTTGATGAATTAGCTCGAGTAAATAGGAAGAAATCCATGAGAGGATCATTCCCTATCTACCCATATACTCATTTGCTGAGCTGACGCACTCGAATCTTGTCAACAATGGAAATAATTGCAGATCTATGGATTAGCTGCAGAATCAAGTCAATTCGGTAGCTGCATGTAAACTTTAATAGAACAATAAGGCATATTGACACAATATGAAAAAGAGGACATATGAATATTTACCTTATCAAAACCTTATGTTTACTGCATCTATTTGGATGATAGCGTAGGAAAAAGGAGGTAAATATGGACAAAGATGAGGTCAACATAAAAAAGATCTTGGACTCTACAGTAGTCCCATCACCGGTTGGTTCATTGTATTTATTAATGAGAAATTCATTTCCTTGATTTTCATTTGTGAATGTACTGATGTATATATGGATTTTGATGGATGATATGTTTATTGTATTTATGTTCCTATTATGCTAGTTATGTGCACATTTTATGGCAGCAGCTATGTATGGCTCTCAACATGTTTTTACTTGTATATGAATGGATAATGTTTCTATGACCTAATAGATGAATATCCAGCAAATGGCGCCAGGGAACAATGGTTCATAGTGATTCTCAGATAAGTATGGGATCCCTACACTTAATTTTGTTGTTTACACCTATAGGTTACATGTTGAAAATAAGTTTGATGAAATGTCTGTCATGGCTAGGAGGGGTTTGGTTAAGGTCTTGTTGATTTTATTGATTTTTCTTCATTGTTTCCCTGTACCTTTCTTGATTTCAATCTTTCATTCCATTCTGGGTATTGGCCTAGGCTCTGGGCCTAAGAAAGTAGCTTAAAATCATGGTCGATGGCATAGAACTAGCAAGTTTGGTCCACAGTCGTTGGCATGCAAGCCTATGAGAGTGACTTCGGGTCTCTTGTCGCTCCCTTTCCCATAGCATGAGAGAGACTATGGCCTAAAAGGTCCAGAACAACAGTGGGACCCAGGGACAGGTTGTGTGAGTGGCTGACTTGTCTCGTGAGGGTTCTATTGATGATGTTGGATGACTATGTGTGATGTTGCATCGATTCCACTTCCTTAAGGTTACTTATGAGGTCAAATTTGATCATATTAGCCTCTCGTCTCATGTTTACCTTGGTTGGCATGGTTACTTGGGTGGATGTGGGAGGAGGGTGTTACACACTTCAAGAGAAATTCAAAAGAAGTTATTTCAAGTAGACAACGGTCCTAAACAGGGAAAATTTGCAACAAAAATGTATATAGTCAAAGCCAACAATAATGTACAAAGTTAATGTAGAATTTGTAGCAACAATGTATAAAGTTAACACTCATTGAGGTAACCACTTGCAAAACACTATGGCTTTAGAAAAGAATTTAGAAAAGACATTTTAGAAATTTGGATAATCTTAGAAGATGGTAACAACTTTTTGTTTTTCAACTAAAACTTTTGGAGTTAATAGTCTTACATATACAATACTCTTATATATACAATATATATATGCAATTTGTGCAGTTAATTTTTTTTGCAAATAATATTGTCATATGTAAAATCTATACAATCTATACATGCAAGTTATTATGCTACATTCAACCTATTATGCAAGTGAAAAAAGTTGAACTGGACTTAGCAAAAACTTATGAAGCTTTTGATTAAGAATAATTCCTGTGAACAAAATTCTTCTACTACATTGATATGTGATCTTAATTTCCCTGAACAAATTCTTCTACTATTCTTCTACTACTATCATATGTGAGGAAATAACTTAATAGTTTCCGAGTAGCAGGACTACAAAATGTCATGACGTTATTTTAGATATGCATAGAAACACTTATATACATATATAAAAATATTTATAAAAAAAAAAAGATCATTGACAGGGGCGCAGAGTAAAAGGCCCAGGAAGCAACAAATCACACTCCAAGAGACTACAGAGAAGGAGGTAGAACCCACAACAAAGGCACCTAAATTTGACTGTAGAGAAGGAGGTAACACCCACAAGAAAGGCACCTAAATTTCTTTCAATAATTTACCACCTAGCTAGTCTGAAGCCAGAAAATGTAATAGGTTCCTAGAGTACAAGATACATGCTTCATTCAGGTGGATTCCATATGTTTCTCAATGAACAATAGACAGAGGGGTGCCCCTATTGATTTATTGCATTGATTTCCCACATCGACAGAGAGGGGCACTACAACAGAAATGGTTGATGCTTGTTAATCCACCAAAATAAAACAACATTTGAGTTACAACGGGTACCCTCCCTCCTATAGAGAGAAGACTGCATTGGATGGATGCTCATTCATTCCTCTGTGCGATCAATTGAGTTCCTCATTGAGTTTCATCAAGCCACCACCTTCATGTTACGCTAGCCAGAACCCACATATAGAAACAAACTAGAATTCTCCTGAGGCAGTTAAGGATTCCAACTAGATAAACAACTACTTATGGTATTCCTTCTCCGACTTTAACCCACCCACTATTCGTGGAGTTCAATATAGTATTCTTTGTGTAAATGGATCAGAGATAAACCAGATAGCACCATAGAATTCTCTGAAGTTCCGCCAGTCTAGATTGACACATACTTACTATGGGCGAGAGGGACCGTTGCTTCCCATATAATCATATGAGCATGTTGCAGCTTTACATGGATGGAGTGATGAAGAACGTGGCTATCATGTGAGGGTCCACAATTGAGGTCATATAATTTAAAGATTTAAATATTTTAACTTTTTGATTTGTTATGTTTACAAAGCACTTTGATGAAGAAAGCTACCCAGAGCCCCAAACTTTTCATTATGGATTACTCATTTGTGCCATCTAATTCCACGAATTACATAAGAACCATTGTCGAGAGATATGTCCAAGATAAACACCGGCCTTTCCTAACTTCTGCCTCCTCATCAGTGGAATCATGCTTAACTGGGGTTATTGGGCCACAATTTAGATCTAAGAACTCATTCTGCATTATGAGATTTATTCTTTTTTCAACTCGTCCCCTCGTTCCCTGCCGCATTCTACTTTCACCCCTCCAAGTAAAACTACAACAACAATTGGTATTTCTTTTAGATGGTTTGCCATGAGAAGGATTATACTGCTTTTGTGAGGATTTATATATTTTTAGTGAAATAGATCATAGCCTATTAACTTGTATTTTCTGTGCAATTAACGGAAGGAAGAAAAAACATAATGTGCCTAGGATAACTTTGGGTGCAGTAGATGCTACATTTGGCTTATTTGCAATGATAGGATTTTGGAAGTGGAAGTGTTTTGCGTTGCCATAATGGTTTTCTCAAAAAAGAGCTACTACCGAAATTGGTAAATGATTCATTTTTAAGAATCCACAATGTACCTATTTAGTTTGGCACAATTAATTAACATATATGTCATAGTTGTGTTACAATGGGTCGGGTTAGTTTACCCAGTTAAAAGAGACAATTTTGTCCCTCTACCGATGCCTTTATTGCACTCGCCTCTAGCATATTTGAAAACATGACATATAAGTGGGTTGTGCACTTGGCCAAAATAGGTCAATGGATGATGACTTCAAGAGGGTGGTTGGAATGAGGTTATTTAAGATTTCCTTGTTCACATAAACTTTGGTCTTTAGAAGTAATAATGGGTTTCCCTCTATGGCCTTGCTATGTCAATTTCTTGGAATGTTTTGGAAATCCCCTCTTGATTTTTACCTAAACATGGGCCTTTTAATTCATTATTTTCAGTTCTTCCTTGTGGGCTTTTGTTTTAATATTTTTTATTCTTAATGTGTATGGTAAGTATTCAAGACACATCTCTCCTGCCAAAGACTTAATTTTTCATATTCATAAAGCACTTTTCATTGTTGTTCAATTAATATTTTATTTTTATTGGATGTGTTTCTCTAAGCAGGATGGTATGCATACTTTTGGCTCACTCTCTTTTATTCTGTTAGCTATAAGTAAACAAGAGTATCAGGCTAAAAAGATTATATTATTGACAATGTAAAAATATTAGGCTAATAAGATTATATTATTGACGATGTAAGTTAATGATCTAAAACGTTTCTTGATTGAATTCTTTGGTATTATTGCCATTTTATCTCCAAAGCAAATGATTTTGTTGGTTGGAAAAAAACTACAAGTTATAATAACAAAGATAGCCTTAGAAATTTGAGGCATGTTGTAATTCAAGGAAATCCCATAGTGCAGCCAACAAATGATATTTTTTTGGTTCAGTGGCCCTAAACTTTTTATTTTCTTGATCCATTTCAGTTTGTTCCAAGTATCAAAATGATTTTCACGAGAAATCCTATTCTTGAGTCTTGTTAACTGAATATTCCTGGGAACCCTGACAACTTATCTTATGCATGCCTAATCTATATGCATATAGCTTTAGACTATGATTGATATGGATTAATTATATCACCTGTCACATATGAGATTTATGAATACTCCAAGCTATAAAATACATAGGAAAACGGTAAATTTTGGCCAAAATACTTTCCAACCTGCTTACTATAATGATATTTTCTCCTTATTATCATTTTTATGTTTTATTTATTAATTTTCTGTTTGCTTATATTGAGTTGGAGATTCAATCCTTTGACACAACCACCTTTCTTCACACAAGTACAAAATGGATCGACATTCCCTTTCTTTTACCATGTAGTGAATGATATCTGTGAGTAGCTATCACTCAGTCTATGTGTGTGAGCGAGTCATATAGTTATTCTTTTTGAATTGTAATAGAATATGATATATGAAAGCACCAGTGGTCATCATGTAACATTGTTTGGAACTGACTATACAAATCCCTCTCAGTGAGTCCAATGAAATATTGTAAGGTTTTCAGGGCAATAATATAGCACAAGAATTTCAACTTCTGTCTTCCAAAAACAAGACTTTGTAGAGTAGGGCTTTGAGTCGTGGCCTTGAAAACTGACTCTATGGTGCAAAATCAAAGAAATTTGTTTTGATTGTGGGGCCAATTAATATTATTCTTTGTGTGGTTAATTAATTATTTTTGTGGTTAATCACTGAGTTGGTATTAGTAAGTCCAAAAATCACTTCTTTTCGTTGTAATTTCTAGTGAGAAACTGCAACAGTTTAGAAGCATCTTTAGTATGCAGGTATATGACAAAAGATTGATGCCCGAAATATATTTCAAATACTAGTTTTTTTTTGTGTAACATTCCTTGACAACATAGTATACTTGTTACAACAGATTTTTTGAAGTTTTTTTTGGATGTTTGTTTCATATTAAAGTAATTTGAAGGCTTGTTAATAGGTCCTTCAATTTATGGAACTTTACCATATGTTGGCTTGAAGTTTTATGTCTATGAGTAGTTGAAGAGACCTATTCCAAAAGTATGAACATTCTATGCCAAGGAACCTTGTTTGTGGATCTTTTGTTGTTTTGTGGGTCAAGCCTTCACATATCCCATGGATGTTATTAGATGAAAAATGCAAGTTGAACATTTTATTTCCTTGGTAACTAGAGCCTTTCTTTATTGTTATTCATAATTCTAAGTCTAAGGTCCAAGCTATTTAAAATCTATGATCCTCAAAATTGGCCTTTATGGTTTGAGTGGCACTACAAGTACATACATTGTCAACAAACCAAAATGGTACATCTTGTCTTGAACAAATGGAACCCAAATGCAAATGAACATTGGATAGTCTTGTTACCACTCTTCAAAGAGAAGGATGGAAGCAGATGTTTATTAGGCTCATAATTAATTAAGAGAAGGATGGAAGAATATGTTTGTTGGGCTAATAATTAATTAAGGGTAAATTTACAATTTCTTTCCATCAAAGTGATTTATTTCTGTTTGTATTTTAAATTTTAGCATTAGCCACATAATTATTGAGTTGTTGACGAGTTAACTATTAATTACATAAAGGTAAACTTTACCATTTATTTGCATTAAAGTAATTAAGTTGTTGACGAGTTAACTATTAATTACATAAAAGTAAACTTTACCATTTATTTGCATTAAAGTAATTTATTTCTGGCTATATTTTAAATTTCACCCTTTTTTTTTTCAGCACGAAAAAAAGCTATATGATTGTATTATATTCATCCAACAAATGTGTACAGCAATGTTGATATGGAAAACATCTGATATGGAAAATGTAATGTGGTTCAAACCACATAGAGAGAAAAGATATAAGGAGCCTTATCAGATCTGTTACATAAAGGTCTTAAGGAAATATATTGCATACTGTACATATGCACATATAGGTAATTCAGAAATTCGGTCCCATGAGCCAAGATTATATATGGAAAAAAAGACAAAAATAAGAGTCAAAATGTTGGGGAAATAGAAAATCATACCAGTTTTGGCTTCAAAAAATAGAAAATTATGTACCAGGCATGGAAAAGTCTTGGATCTGGTGGGAGGTGTTGTCCACTGTAATCTGCATCTTCCATATACCCTGTGGCAATGATAGCCCCTGTTTTGATAAAGCATCTGCTCTCCGGTTTTTATCCCTGACAATGTGGGAGATTGTGTAGTCTTTTCTGTTGCACCACAAAGCCTCAAGCCTATTCAACCAACCAGAAAGATGTATATTTTTTATGATATGTTTAGACAGTACATGGTCGATGACGACTTTTGAGTCTCCAAAAATATGAAGGTTTTGGAGGCCAAGGAAGTCAGAGATACAAAGGAGTCCAGCCAGGGCCATAATTTTTGCTTTGTTGTTAGTTCCAGGTCCTCCATTCCAATGTATGTCAAAAGCTTTTCCTTCTTCTAGGAATATATAAACTCCACAGGCGCAAGTATCATGCTAGGCAACACCGTCAAAAAAAGCACAGGGATATCCATAGGCATCATTGGGCTGATGATTCCTTCCTTTTCTAACTTTGGATTGTCGTGGTCGAGCTAGCGCTTCATATAAACAAAGGATAGATTCAAAAACTTTAGAAATCGGTTCCCTTTTGGAATCAAAAATCATCCGGTTTCGCCATTTCCATATGGCCCAGATTGACTTACAGTACATGTTGCTCCATCCTTTGAAAGCCTCATAGATAGAAGGAGCACTAACGTTGGAAAAACCAAAATGAGCAGTTAAGTTCTGCCAAATCAACTGGGTTTGAGGACATTGTAGAAAAATATGCAAATTATTCTCAAAATTAGTTCTACATAGGGGGCAAATGGCTGGCCCACACCATTTGCACTTCTGGAGATTCTCCCAAGTGAGATTCCTGTCATGAAAAACCAGCCTGGCAAAAATAATGATTTTTAAAGGGCATCTAGTTTTCCAAAAAGCTGGCGGAAAAATATTAACACATGTATCGGATTCTGATAATATAATTTGGAGATATATATGATTTGCATATATAGCCGATGAGCCACCAAGACCTTTCCAAATGAGGCAATCCCTGTCCAACGAGTGAAACAATCCACGCGTTTGCAGTGAAGTAGTGATAGCATTCCATTGGGATTCCAGAACACTGTGTAATTACATTTCTGTAGCAAATTTCCAGATTGGAATAGCACCATCCCATTTTTTTATTACACTGGCCCAAAAGAAATATCCCCTGCTATGTAAAGTTCTCAAAAGCTGAGAGGAAATATGGATCTTTTCTCCCGCACCTGCGAATTCATCTAATCCAATGATAATATTGGATCCAGATTGGAATTTCCAGTTCAAATTTTTTCTAAAGAATGGCTCCAATCTTTGAAAACCTCTCCATATATATGAGCCAATGGAGGATCCAGTGGAGTGTTGTATGTACCAATATGTCATGTCTTAATCATCCATGTACTTAGCTCTAATGGTCTTGCTCCAGTTGGATTCACCCATAATCACTTTCCACATAGATTTACATAGAAGGGCTCTTCTAAAAGAGTGTAAATCCAACATACCCCAACCTCCCATATTTTTTGGCTATGTCAACTTCAAAAGCTTGCTCAAGTGATATTTTTTCTTTTCCTTCTGTCCTCCCCATATGAAATTAGCTATCATTTTGTTCAAACTGTTAATAATAGATGAAGCGATATTGAAGAGGTGTGCCCATTAAACCATGATTTGAACATGCACGGATTGCGTGAGAATGGCGCGACCTCCAATGGATAAGCACTTGTATTCCCATGCAGATATTTTCTTATAGAACCGATCCAGAATCCACGACCAATCGGCCAATCTGTAACCCACAGGTTTCAAATTGAAACCCAAATATTTGAAGCTCTTCAGGATAGGAAATGCTTTAATATTGAAAAGATCTGTTAGAAATGTGATTATATCTCCATTTACATTAGCGAAATGAAATGATGATTTTATATCGTTGATATACATGCCGGTGGCTTTTTGAAATCTCTCCAAGATTTCATGGATACATATCCATGTTGATCTGCACAGTATAGCTGACAGAAGGATATCATCAACAAAAAGATTGTGTGACATGAGGATATCCCTGCAAATGGGTAGAGGTTTGTATCTCTCTTGTTGGATCGCTTTCTTTATGTGTAGGCTCAGTGATTCCATAACTAGAATGAAAAGGAGTGGAGATAGGGAGAAACCCTGACGTAAGCCCCTGGACGCTTTGAAGAAAGGAGTTGGGACTCCATTAATTAGGACTGCATAATTTACTTCCACCACACAGGCCATGATCCATCTAATGCACCTGACATCAAGGCCAATCCTAGCCAGTAGGCATCGAATAAAGCCCCAGTTCACACAGTCGTATGCCTTTTTAAGGTCGATTTTTAAAAGAGCAGCTTCTATCTTCCTACTATGCATTGAGTGTAAGCATTCTTGGGTGAGAGCCATCGCTTCTAAGATATTTCTATCTTTTAGAAAACCATGTTGCTCTGAAGACAAATGTAAAGATAGAGTGTTCCTAGTTTGGATAACTATAATCTTTGATATGACCTTGTATAATACAGCCAATTTGAGGAAAGCTTCTTCTTTGGAATTAGAGCGATATATGTTGAGGAGATATTCTGGCTTATGAAACCCTGTGTTCTCGATTCCTCGACCATCTTTAGAATATCTGTCTTAAATAATTCAAAGAATTGGATGAAGAAATCGATGGTCCACCCATCCGGCCCGGGGCACTTGTCCTTCTGGAATGATTTCATTGTTGCCAATAATTCCTCTTCTGATACTTCAGCAAATAGAGCTCTGTTTAGACTTTCATCAAACATTATGGGGTATGGGTCTATTCCCCATAGAATATCCTCTATGTCGCAGACAGAATCCTTGTTGTAAGCCTTTTTGTAGAATTTCACAGCTTCTCTAGAAATTGCCTCCTGTGAGGAATGAGAATTTCCTACCTCATCCTTGATCTCCCAGATAGTGTTTGCCTCCCTCCTCATATTTGCAAACCTGTGAAAAAACTTGGTGTTTTTATCTCCCTCTCTGAGCCATAATGCTCAACTTTTAAGCCTCCAAGTGGCCTCTTCTTCTTCTAATATCTTTTGTTTTCTTTTTTCTAAACCCCATATATGTTTTCTGATGGTGGAAAACATGGAGGGATTTTTAAAAAGTGTAGATAAGTACTCCAGTTTCCTACATATATCCTTCAGTTCCTTTCTATTGGAGGTCGATTTCTCTTTTGCTATTTTTTAACCTCCTTTCGTAGAAATTGCAGACGATCAATAAAATGCCGAGAATAATCATTTTCCTGCATGGGAGATAGCTTCCAAGAATCATTTATAAATTTATTGAATTGTTCATTAGCAAGCCATGTACGATTGAACTTGAACAAATATCCAAACCTGCGTCCAGCATATTTCCATTGAATAGAAATGGGACGGTGATCAGATATGAAAGACGGAATGATGTTCATTGTAGGAGAGCCATATCTTTCAATCTATCTTTCAAGGAAGAGAAATCTGTCTAATCTTTTCGCCATAAATGAATAATTGGATCGCCCATTGTCCCAAGTTGGTCCCTGACTAACAGGCAGGATGTCAATAAAATTATTTTGTATAATGGATTCCCGAATGAATCTCCCCATCGGATCATATTTCCTGCCATTGCCCCATATTTCATCGTTACAAAAGGTGCAATTAAAATCTCTGCCAATTATCAAAGAGTCAATTTCAAGTAGTTCAGAAGAAAGCAGATACTTCCAGAAAGGGAACCGATTTTTATATGGAGCATAAATATTCAATATGTGAATGGGGTCCGTAGAGCCATGGAAGTGGGCCAAAACAAGAATGCCAACAAAACATTGAAAAGTAGCAGCCGTAATCCATTTAGGATCCCATAATACAGCTAATCCTCCAGACATGCCCACAGCATTTGAAGCAACCATATGTCGTGATGGTAGCATCCGCCTGAAGTATGAAATGTTTTGAGAACTATCATGCATGGTTTCCTGTATAAGAAGCATTTTAGATTTTGAAGAGACAAAAAGATTTTTTAGGGCCAGAAATTTGGGGTCAACTCCAAGGCCCCGAATGTTTATTGATAGTATGTCGATCATTTGGGGACATCATTAGGCCGGCATGCTCTAAGAGGCCTTTTATCAGGAATATCTTCAGCAGTAATTTCTGTAACAGGAATGTCAACTAAGGAGAGATCTCGGGTTGACGAATCCTGTCTTCCCTTCCTACCCCGAAAGTGTCTACTACCACGCTTCTCTTTGCGGCGAACTGTTATGTTTCCAGCCGAAGAAGGGCTAATATTGGGCAAGGGGGAACGATTAGGTCGATGGACTATTAAAGGCTGAAGTTTTTAAGACGCTCTTTTTAGAAGGAGGTCAATATCTTGATTGAACGAATTACGGGGAGAGGATCGAGGGGATTGTGGAGGGGAAATTGGAATATATGGAGCCTTACCTTTCGGTCAGAAACACGTCCAAGGGATGGAGGTTTAGGAGAGTGAGCTTTATATCGAGATTTATCATATTTATATCAGAAGTTCGACCATGTGATGGGGAAGACGGGAATCTTAGGGTGGGAGGAATGTGAGAGGAAGGGGATTGAGGTGATGAAGATATGTATTGAATATGAGCGGATGCAGGTTCAATATACGGAGGCTTAGAAGATGCAGGAGGGAGGGGGATCTCATGGTCTGGTTCCAGTTCATGAGGCAGAGAAATATTAGAGAAACTCGTCACTTTGGCCAACAGGTCATAACAAGATAGCGAAGCAGTTTTAGAAACAATGGATGACCGGGGCCAATCAGCAGAATAGTTAATATCACGATTTGCAAGGTCCACAGATACAGATCGAGAATGCGGAAGACTGGTAAATCGATCTAGGGAACGGCCTTTCGGCGAAGATAGGACGTCATTTATTATGACAGGAGCCCGGTAAACCTCCATGGTGTTAGGCCATTCGTTTGCCGTATATTCTCTTTCATATGTCGAAACAGGAATATTTACAGCATGGAACTTTTTCTTCTGCTTACCACCAGGGCGACGAGGACAATTAGGAAAAAGGTGTCCAATTTTGTGACAATTTGAACACCTAAATGGGACTCCCCAATAATCTAATCGTTGTTGAATTTTGGACAATTCCCAAATTAAATCAATAGACTCTGGAAAACCCCCTCTGAATTCCTTTTCTATGAGAATCCAAACCACCCGCTTGTCTTTTGCCCCAATACACCTAGGATCGACATATATTAATCGTCCAATAGCATTTCCTATTTTTTCCATGGATTCTTTGGTCCATAGTTCAAGAGGCAGGCCAGGCAATTTTAACCAAATATAATTGTTTTGGGGCGTGCATCGAAGCGGATTAAAACCGATAAACCATTTGTGTAGAGCTAAAAAGCTCTTCTCTCTCACCCAGGGTTTCGAATAGATAATTTCCAAGTCACGAACCCGGAGAAAGTGGAAACTATACCAATTGTTCATGAGGCGAACAATGGTACGAGAGTAGCCCAGGAGGGAGACCATTTGGCAGTAATCCATGTTCTAATTTATGAATCCTCCATTGACGGGAAGAACCATCTCCCCACAAGTGCCCTCTTCTGTAAACTTGCTATTCTGTCCAATAAAAGAGGACTATCCAAATTAATGGCCTTAGGTGGGGGAGAAGTTTTAACCAGGCGGTATTGTTTCTATTGCGGGCGATATGCCATGCCATCACCCCGTGGAGGCATATCAGATTGAGAGGGAAGAATGATGTCAGCATCCAACGAAGCTTTCCAGTCATACTTCTGTGCATATCTGGCAAGGGTCTTTTCTGCTTCCATTGTGGCCCGAACCATGGCTGACTCAGCAGATTGATCAGTGTGAAAATCCATGAAATAATTAATACTGACACCGAAAGGTCAGATTGGAGGATCCCAATAGGATTTACTAACAGACGAAAGATCTCATGGAGTAAATAAAATGGATAGGTTAGGTGAAAATAAACCCGATGCTTCAATTCATGGGCGAAACAATAGTACTATACTGACAATTTTTAGGGTCCCATATAGAATATAGGAATGACGGAAATAGGATAGTAAAGCCCATTCACCAGAACCTTCACTTTTGTCAGATAAAAATATATTTTAAATCATCCATCATGGGGTGGTAGTCTACGGATAGGCAGAGAGCAAGATAACGTTCAACAAGGGAAAACTATGTGACGACAGGCATTAATGGAAAGAGAAGATGAGAGACTACGAACATGATGTCAAGGCCAACGAACCAACCGGAAAATTCAAATCATGAAAAACAGGCATTGGAAAAACCAGAGTTCAATCTCTGTTTTCAGGAAGATATGCCAGGACAAACAAAACAGCAGCAACATATTTCATATATGCACCACCATGGTCCGATCTTGAAACGGATATCAGAGCAAGGTTTGGATATGACAACAAAGTCCTCAATTTTGAAATTGGATATTCATGACCAACAAAATGATACAGACCAAGACATGGGAGAGTATGTTAGATAAGCGAATTGAATCTCCAGGGAAATGGGGGTATAAAGAAAAAACATTTGCCAGCAATTGAACATTAGCAAATAGTTCTGAAATACCCCATACTACGAAGGAATATAATTTCCACTTCAAACAACATAACACAGCCTATATCCTGATACAACATGAGAAATGCATGCAAATATTACTATAGGTTCCAAAATATTGACTGACCTGAACCACGAGCGTTCTCCGAGTGAAGAGCACCATGAACCATTCAGCGAGAAACAGTGAAAGCCGTTGTCTAAAGAGATGAAAATGTAGAATAACCAAGTAGAGGAGTCATCCACAGGGAGATGATATATAGCGTATGTGTGTACATAATGCCATAAACCATCGCACCAACACAGAAAGACAGGTTGAAAGAAGAAACTAGAGCAAGTTCTAGGATAGATATTTATGATTAATCTTCGTCTATGAAATGGACACGTCTGTGGACAGAAAGCCAAGGGCCTACCCGGCTAGAAGGATTACAGAAAGACACAGAGCACGTATCATTCCATCGAAAGACATGTGTCTAGATAGGAAAACAATGCATAGGGGCGTGAAAGGCGAGCACATATCCCGCCCAGGCCAGACATAGGATCATCTAAGGTCGTTGTACATAAAGTATTGGATAGAAACTGGGCAGAATCATACCTGATTGGTCGCCTCACAGTGCTCTCCACTCGGCGCTCTCCAGGGTGCCTCCTAAATTTCACCCTTAGCCCCACAATTATTGAGTTGCTTGACCCCTATTTTTATTCCGTAGCAGGCATTTTCGCATTTTTTGTTGTTGTCAATGGGTCCTTTTATCATTGTGCATATGCCAAAACATACAATATACTACGGTAATTTTTGTTATAAAAAAATGTGTGAAATGGAACATGAGATTTTTCGTTGTTTGTGGTGATGCTAATGGATACATGACGTATTGGGTTTTTATTCTCTAATGTAAAAGAGACTTACATTTAATCTAATGTAAAAAAACATTTATTAACAAACAAAAAATATTTGTTTAGTGACCTAACACTTACTTAAAAAAACACTACAAACTTAGACTTACATTTAATCTAATGTAAAAAAACATTTATTAACAAACAAAAAATATTTATTTAGTAAGCTAACACTCATTAAAAAAACACTACAAACTTTTTGTTAATGTACAAAATCACTTTTGTTATTTAAACCAATGTAAAAAAGCACTTATTAATTAAACCGACAAAGCCTGTTTCTCTTAAAACTTATTAATCTCATGAACAAAAACACTCATGAACAAAATATTATTAACCTCAGGTACCAAAACATTTATTAAGAAACCTAACAAGTGTTTTTTTTTTTAATAATTATTAAGGTATAAACCATTAAAAAATATTAGTTTTAAAATTTACTAAAGTATAAGAAATCAAAGGATTTCATACCCGGCACGTACTACCGCTGCCCGCGACTCTTGTTATTATTAAGGTATCGCTCTAGATTTTACCGTGGCCTTGTTGGATTTGTTAATTAAAACCATTTTGTAATAACTAACTTTTGAAGTAAATTTATGAATTTAAAATTTTAATTTTTAATATCTATTTATATATATATTTTTTATGGGAAAAGTTTACAATTTTTATGGTAACTATTATTTTAACAATATCAACCGTTTATAACATTATTTCATCCCAATAAAGCTTAGCTATTTAAAAATATCTATTTCTAATTTGTAAGAAGAAAATTTCTATCTCTACAAAACACTTGTAAGTCTTAAGTCATTAACCTATTTTTTTACATCTAAAAAAATAAACTCTTAACCAATTATAAGAAATTGTATAGCTTATAAATCTATAATTATTATATCTTAAAAAGATTATATATATATATACTAAAAAGCGGACCAAATTGGCTACTAGGATAAACTATGATATAAAAAAACAAAATAAGTTGAAGGATAGCATACAACTAAGTAGAAGGATCATAGTTCGTGGCTACAAATTGGATGAGGTCCTCATTATTGATGAGGGTGTTTCCTACTAGGGGAGGAATACCAAGGTGTTGCTCTACGTGGTCGAGGCACTGATCCAGGTCCCTCATATGGCAATGCAAATGCTTCAGATAGTGTAAGATGTTTACTTGATGCTCAAACTGCTCCATTGGTATTCTATCGTGGAGAAACTTCAAATTCCAGTATAAGTCTTTGGTGTACATGTATTCATTTGAATAGTTGCATGTGTGTCCAACATTCAACACCCAATCTGCGAGTTCAGTAATAACCTTTGTGCCCAAAAGCTAATGTCTGAGAGGCTCCTTCGCATTCCATATGGGCGATCTCCTCTTGGATGGGGCCTAGGGTGAGTTCTCAAAACCTAGTGGTTGATTCCTCCAAGCGATGGTGGGTATGTGAGTGTCCCTAAGAGGGCCACTCTTGGTAACACATTTCCCCTCTACGGAAATGTGCATGTTGACAGGGCATGGTGAGAGCCCCAACAAGGATTTGAGAGAAATTTGTCAATGAGAGAAGGGTACAAGTGACAAGTATAAAGAGAGGGTCCACATGTAGAAGGGAAAGGGCCAAATGAATAGGTGACAGAGGAAGCTAGGATCCAAAAAGGGAGAAAATAGCCAACAGTCCACGAAAAAGTTGAGCCAACATGGGAGGGAGTGAAGAGGGATACATAATGCCCATAAGAAAAACTAACAGAAGTAAGCAAATAGTTACGAGAGACAAACTAGAGAGACAAAACAAAAAGTCATGAGAGGGAGCCAAGAAGTGCGAAGGGAGCACCAGACAAGAATGCAAGTGTAGGAGATACCAATAAAAAATTCAGTTGCATAAACAAAAACCAGGCGAGGGGAGGTTTTCAAACCTAAATCTAATGAGAGTGCTCCCGCTGAAGGGGTCTAATGTCCATATAGATCGCCATCCAACATGCATCGGAAATCGAAAAATACATCATGAGCATCGAATCTGAGAATAGAGGAAAACAATTGGGATGGTCTGATACTCCACATTAACAATTGGAAATTGCCCTTAAAACTCCATTTGGGGAGGGATGACCCATTAGTTTTAGAAGAAACAATGTATACCAAGAATAAAATAGCAAGGCCTAGCCAAGGCTCCAGGAGGTAGGCCAACAATTGACCCCAATTTGGATTAGTGAGTGTTGAAACTAAACTTGTAGCAGGGGGGCTTTGGTACCCAATTGCATCATAGGTGAATTGCGTTGTGAAGGAGAGTTCCATAAGATGCATTGGGGTGGGAATGATCATCACACAAGTAGAGACTTGGAAAGTAGCTTGGCAAGATAGTAAACATTCAATGCAATAATAGTGTTTAGGCGTGAGTGCAAGTGTATTGCAGTTGACTCGCATGAGGCGAGGTCTTGGGATCAATATTGCCATAAAAAGATTTATGGGGGTGTTAGTTTATGGATTTGGGGTAGCATCAGAAAAGTGTTCTAGTCTATAAGGTGTCAGAGAGGCGAAGGAACACGAGATCTCAAAAACCTAGGAAACATTTTGAGGGAGAACACTTAGAAACCTCTCAGCTAAATTATTGACTAATAATTAAAAAGTTCCTAAGTCTAACTTAGAAAAATTGATTAATTAATGGGTATTAAAGACTTGCAGAAATTGAATTAATAAATTCTAAGATGATCTAAGCAATCGATCATGATTAGATCTTAGTCATTAATGCTCCAATGATATATTATAAGAGCAAGGCGAGGGGATGGAGATAGACACAGTTGTGAAGCAAGGATGCAAGGTAGTGTGAATTATCCAAGGTGCAATATTCAACGAGGGAATAATTTCAGATAAGAAAGGAGAGTAGCAGGGGTTTGCAGCAGGGAGAATTTCTAAAGAGATTCTCAAGTGGTTTTCCAGATTCCAGAATTAGGGAAGGAAGGTCGAATTATCTAGTAGGGAGGCCAAATTTTGCAATGCGAATTACCTAGTTTGCTAGTGCTAGTTGTCAGGAGAGGGATCAATTCAATAGTTAGTTCTCAAATCAAGTATCGGGAATCCTAGAAAATTATTTCCAAAGGTAGAGACAGGCAAGACAACTTGGTAAGGGAATTTTTCACGACAGTGCAAAAGTCCCAGAGGTTGTAGTGCATATTTTTGCTTGGTGGTGCGAGTACTAGGGATACTGAAACTGTCGAAGGAGAGAATAGATTGATTTGATAAGAGGGAGAAGGATTCTCCAGGTATTTTCCAGGTGAGAAAAATATTGGAATTGAGCCAGGAAAGCCAAAATTGTAATTATCCACATTTGTCGCGTAATAAAATAAACCCTCATCTGTTGCACTGCTTTTCCCTTTGGGTTTTTTTCCTAGGATGTTTAGTCAAAAAATATTGGTGTCATTTTATTGTGTGTTTGTTTGCATCTATTTCTCATTTCTCTATATTATATTTTTTATCATATTTATTTGTGAAGAATGCATCAATTAGTTATTTTCTATTTGTCATAAACAAATAAATTGTATTCAAATAGGAGAATAATTTCCAGTTGGTGAATTCAAGGAAATTTCTCATGGTATTAGAGCACTGTAGATCATATTAGAGGCTCAGAGGCGAGAGGAAGAGAGATCATGCAAATTCAGAGGGAAATCTGAAACACTTTCTCTAGATTTGTGCAAGCCAGCTAGGTAGTGTGAATTGCTAGGGCAAGAAAATTGATTTCTAGATCCAGGTGGGAGGAAAAAAATGTTTTGCCTTAGAGCAGTAGCAACAGGAAGTGTGGTTTTTGAGAAGTAGTTCAAGTGCATAGATCAGTTGATTCACATAATATATCTAGGTGAATAAATTTGTAGCAAGGGTTTGTAGTTGCAGATCTATGCAGGGTAGGAAGAGAAGCACACAAAGGTAGAATTTCCAGAATTCCTCAGATGGTTTCTAGTTTCCAGTTTCTAGGACGATAACTGTGATTTCCAATAGTAGAATGTTATAGTAGACTTTCTAGTTCAACCAATGCATGTTGTAGGAGAAATAGTTCATGAGCCAGAATTTGAAGGAGGACTTCAGAAGGTAGAATAAGTTGCATATTAGAGAAGTAGAAGGTAATGTGAGTGCTAGAGAAGGATTTCTAGAGGCAGGTGAGAGAAGATTAATGAATTCCATAGGGAGTATGAGTAGTACAAGGAAGTTCGAGCAAGAAGGAGAAGGATATTTCCGGCACTAGTCTCTAGTTTATTTGAGTTTCGCAGAGACGACCACAACAAGACTCAGATATCAAGATAGACATGATAACGCCTATAAGTTTGGCATCTGGAAAGCCAGAATGCAATTCCTTTTGGATGAGAATTCCTTGAAGGAGTTTGTGACAAATTTGATGATAGAACCAACAAATCCACAATTGCTAGCAACCTTCATGAAGGAGATGGCCATGACTAAGAGGATGGTCCTAAACAGGGTTCGAGATCACATTGTCTCACATATTGCAAAGAAGGCAACAAAAAAAGACATGTGGGATATCATAGTAAAATTGTACTAGGATACATTTGAGAATCATAAAATGACTCTCAATAAGAAGTCGAGGACAAAAAATATACAAAAGAGCGAAATTGTAACTTTCTATTTCACCAAAATTTAGGGAGTCGGCTATGAACTTACAGTTGTAGGAGAAAAACTAGAATATAGTGAGTTGGTCATGCATATAGCTCTAAACGGGTTTACCAACAAATGGAAAACTTTCATTCAAGGAATCACTAGACGAGATAAGCTACCATATTGGGAACACCTATGGATTGATTTCACTCAAGGAGAGATAATACTCAGGCTTACTGAAGGTACTATAAGAAATTATATTAAGGGACCGAAAGTTGAGAATGAAGAAGAAGAAAACATAGCCCTTGCAGGTAAAGGGAAGACGAAGAAGGGTATCGTTTAGGGACAAAACTCAAAAGGAGGTGAGAAAAAGAAGGACTTTTCAAATATCAAATGCTTTAAATGTGCTGAATTTGGTCACTATGTCACTTAGTGTCCAAAAAGGAAGACAGAAAAGAAGGGGAAGCAAAAAATAACAACTTTGATAGAAATATATGAGTTGAGCTCTAGATTGGAGGAATTCACATTGATAACAGTGATACCTCCATATGGAGGAGGAGCTTGATTCTTCAGAAACCAAGATGGGTTGGGTCCATGGGTGAGCAATAGGAAGTATAGATCAGATCGAGTTACTATTCACATGGATCATTACCTTTGCTACAAGGGCCCACAGTACATAGTAGTAGGAGGATCAAGGTGTCAATAAGGAGCGGTCATATCTTGAGGGACATTGCATATCTAGTTGTAGTTAGATACTTGAGAGGTAGTTGCAGACCCAGTTGGGTGCAATTAGTGCTTATTAGAAAGTGCAGAGCTAGTTGCAATCAAGGTCTCAAGGGACAATTTCAAAGACAATAGGTGGGACACAACAAATCAAGTTTCTAGTTGCAATCATAGGAAATTCATGTAATTGGGAGGATGCAATGTGAATTTCCCAGTTGTAGGGTCCAAGTGTAGTTCCAGTGACAGCGAGATTCCATGAGGGAGTTTTCATTCAAGAGACACATCCTAATTTGGTTTCAAAGGGAGGTCAGCTAAGATTAGGTTCACTATTACAGTAGTAGTGCAATGATAATGGATGAGTAGTGGCAATAGTAGTGTGAGGTAGATTATAGTATGCACAGTGTTGATAAACAATCTTTTCTAGATTAACTTCTTCACAATGATTTCTAGTGACATAGAGTCAGATCTATAAGACATAAAGAAAGGAAGCGTAACAGATGTTAGACATCAATAGTGTGGTTAGTCCAACTACATGATGTAAAGGAGTATGATGGGGAGAACACCTTCCTTGCTAAAATGTACTGTTAGTTTATGGATTTGGAGTAGCATCATATGGGTGTTCTAGTCTCGAATGTGTCAGAGAGGCTAAGAAAAATGAGATGTCAAAAACCCAAAAAATATTTTGAGAGAAAACACTTAGAAACATCTCAAGTAAATTAATTGATTAATAATTGAAAAGTTCCTAAGTCTATCTTAGGAAAATTTATTAATTAATGTGTATTAATTGAGGAAATCAAGTTTTGCTTTAGATAGTTCTAGAAAGTAACTTGATAAAGTATAAGATTATCTGAGCCATTGATCACAAATAGATCTTGGCCACTGATTCTCCAACAATAGATTATAAGAGAAATTCAAGCAAGGCAATATGAATTACCTAGTGCACAATATCCAACGAGGAGATAAGTTGAGCTAGGCAAGGAGAGTATCAGGGATTTACAACAGGGAGAATTTCCATAGAAATTCTCAGGTGGTTTTCCAGTTTTCGGCTTCAGGGAAGGAAGGTCAAATTATCCAATAGGGAGGTTTAATTCTACAGTGTGAGTTTCCTCATTTGCTAGTGTGAGTTGCTAGGAGAGGAATCGATTTAGTAACTAGTGCCCATATCAAGTCTCCGGAAGCCTAGTGAATTGTTTTCAAAGGAAGAGAAAAGCAAGATGAATGGGCAAGAGAAGTTTCTGGGGCAATGTGAAAGCCCCAAAATCTAAAGTGCACATTCCTACCTAGTGGTGTGAGTGCCAAGGAGAGTGTGAGTGGCCAAGGAGAGGCCAAATTGATTTTCTCAGAGGGAGAAGGAGTCTTCCAATATTTTCCAATTGAGAAAAATTATTGGAGATGAACCAGGAAGGCCAATAGTTGTAATTCTCCATATTTGCTGCATAATAAAATAAACCCTCATTTGTTGCATAGGTTTTCCCTTTAGGGATTTTCACGGGGTGTTTAGTTCAAAAACATTGGTGTCATTTTATTATGTGTTTGTGCATCTATTTCTCAGTTCTTGATTTTATACTTTGCATCATATTTTATTTGTGAACAATGCATCAGTGAGTTATTTATTATTTTCCTTAAACAAAATAATTGTATTCAATTAGGAGAATAATTTCCAGTTCTTGCATTCAAGGAAATTTCACAAGGGGTGTGTTGCCACATCCCCAAGCCGCTTTTTTAGGTGGGGTGGATGGTAACCTATGGATATTATGATTAATTTTTATTATTATCATAATAATCTTTATAAATGAAATTCACTAATTGAAACAAGAATTACATATCACAAGTTTTATACCTCAGATGGGGTGGCTAAGGTGGCAAGGGAGGGGGAGCATTTTGTTATTGCCCCATTAGCCCATAACCAACGAGACATGGCAACACATCCCCTCCCACAAATGTTAAATGATATATAACAATGCAACCATCGTTGCAGGGCACCACCAAGTAGGTCTTCTTTGCATTCAATGCCATAAATAGCCACCCATGTGAATAGGAATTTTGGGAAATCTTCCAAGGCAAGTAATGCATGCCAATACCATTCTGGTGCATAAGCCAACCCACTACAATCTGGTTAATTCTTTCTCATTCAATGACAGATCATTGATGGTTGCTACATTGGGATTATACACGTGGCCTGAGGTTTTTTTTAGTGAATCTAGAAAAGCTTCTTATCTCAGGGTGGTTTCAACACTTTCTCTCACTATCAGGTTCCACTTCACATTTCAGTGGTTACAGTTAGATTCCAAGGTCACTTTCCATGCTAGGCATACAATAATTTTCTATAATATGCTTCATGGCCAGCTCTGATTCTTGGATGGAAACATAGGTATAGCCTTTCTATTTCCTCTTCTGATAGCGAAGATGGTTTTAGCCTGCATATCACATTAATTGTCCTGGGCTTCACTCTAGGGTCGAATTCTATATGGTTTCAATGTGGCAAGCTAGTTATGCTGAAAGAGCAACGACACCCTTTGGGAGTGCCCCCTCTGGATCTAGGTGGTCAACACAATATATGGTATGCTTAGTTTTTTTAAGTTTATAGTTTAGACACTCACCTTCAACTTGGTTTTAGTCATTACTCTATAGATGGCTCTGCTCACACACAAGTTCAATCCCCAGAGGACTTAGTTTGTAATCTAAGAAGTGGTATGATCACGACTACTCCAACTAACCCTAGGGTGAAAATTCTCCCTTTCTCATTTCACTCATTGGATAAAGAATTTAATTCCTCATCCAAGGAGTACCCATCTTGCATACTTTCGATGGGCCCTGCTACACAAAAAATGAGAAATACATGAAAAAATGTGATTGCAATCACATTTTCAAGTATTTCTCATTTTTTATGTAGCAGGGTCCATTGAAAGTATGAAACACTAGTATTCCTTGGATGAGGAATTAAAATTTTCATCCAACAAGTGCTCCCACTCGAAATTTGAGTAAAACTGTAGGGAGATAAATTCAAAATGCGAGTTGAAAAGGTAGTTGTTTTCAATCTTCTTACTTTTTTACTCCAAAAATGGTGAATCATCCCCCATGTTTGGAATCGTCATTTTTAATCCTATTGGTTCTTATAAAGTTGATTTTGGTAGTACATTTTCGTTTTGAGGCCCATTTTTTACCTCAAAATTTCACTAATGAGACTTGCAAGAATCGAATGAAAATTGGGACCTCCACTTGATCCTATCTACTCTCCTAGCTGCAACAAGAAACCCATACATGTTGAAGCCACATGACTTTGAAAAATAGATATGCATGTGAAACTACCTTCGTACTTTTCATTTTCCTTTATGTTCTTGACTTAGCACCAGACTAACGAAAGGTTGCAATGGTCATCTAGCTTATTCAAATATTGTGTACTTTGTAGTAAAAAACTCTCCTCTACCTTTTACAACTTTGGAACAATTGAAGTTTTATGAAAGATCCAATTTACCTAGTGGCAAGCCAACACAAACTTCTCATGTCTAGGAGGTAAATATGTTATTTTCAGTAATACATATATTTACTTCGCCAAAAAAATTCACACAAATTTTTATAATGAAATCAAATATTAGGCATATTTTAAAAATTATAGGATGAAAGAATTTATTATTTTTACGAGAATAAAAAGTGAAAAATAAAAAATTTAAAAAGTGGTTTACGTATACTCATTTTAAGTTTTAATTTTAATATATTTTAACATTCATAATCTTTATAAACTATCAAGTTTATGAAATTGTATCTCTATTTTTCTTAACTTAAAAATAATACAAAACAAATTAACTAATTTTTAAAGTAAAATTACCCCAATGGGGGTTGTTGAAAGCAATAATGAGAGGAATGGAAAGGTGATACAACTACTCTACTCGAGTTGTACTCGGGTAAATGTGGCATGTGCGGCACATGCATTCCTCATATGGAAGTTTCGAGATGAATAAAGGTGAACGTATATGTGCAAGGGTAGATGAGATGTTGTTGTTAGTGAAATAAAATAAATAATGTATAAATATTTTTTTCATAAACACAATATAATTTATATATTTCCTAAGGTGTTTGTAATAGCATTTTATACTTCAATAACTGGTGGTAATATTTTTTTATTTTTTTTTAAATGGCTTACAAAGACCACATGAACGGAACATTTTTTATATTTATCAATTTAATGTATTGAATATTTTTATTTTCTATTAATATTTTTAAACATATAAATGTTTATAAAAAAAAAATATTTTGGAAACATCTAAATGTTTATATAATAGAATAATATTTTGAGGAAAAAATAGTTTATATATATATAAGTAAAGGTGTAGTTTAATTTATAAGCAAAATAGTTTTTTTTTATTGGAATTCACTAAAATTTAGCAATATAATTTCAAGATTTTTTGTTGTTCAAAATACATTTTTGAATGCATAAATGGATTCAACACCTTGAAAAACCCATAGAGAAGTCGAATCATACAGATTAACAATTAACTCAAGTTTTTTAAAATATCTCTCAGCTTTTTATTAAAATTAACCAGTAAAATAATCATGAAAAAAAACATTTTGTGTATAATTACTATGCCTATATACAGGTATATAATTTTATCGTTTATAATTTTTAATATAAAAAATTAATTTATATAATTAATATTTTAATATTGTATGTATTAATTTTTAATGGTTATTTATTAAATAATTAATTTTATTCTTTATTTTATTTAAATTAAATATCATTTATTAATATAAAAGAAGTGGTAAAAGTTTCACCAAATTCGCATCTCTTTTAAACATAAAACATACAAATTATTATATTTATTATTATAAATAATTTCTTCAAATTCTTTATTGTGTGAGTAATCTTAAAGTAATTATGGATAATGAAGGGATTAGACAACCATGATGGGCGAGGATAAGAGATCCACCCATCTAGCAACCAATCCATGAGGGAATTCATGCAAGTTGTACATTAAATGAAATGGTTTTAAGAGAATTCAACAATTTGGAGTGGGATAATCGCTCCACCTTTATTAATCACCATGTATGCTAGAGATTAGAGATCCCAATACTAATAACAACAACACGAAATATAGCTAAGTAATTTTAGGGCCACCTTTATTAATCACCATGTATGCTAGAGATTAGAGATTCCAACACTAATAACAACAACACGAAATATAGCTAAGTAATCTTAGGGTGTTTCGTATTATTGCACTAACTCGTTTCAATTTTTCTAGATTATTGGTACATTGTTGTTTTCAAATGACAAGGAATTATGTTTTTCTAAGTTTACTCGTGTTGACTCAATTGGCACAAGGACAAATTATAGGGGTTCAACCCGAAAGAAATCTACCACCTTCATTCTAATCCACAAACCCTAGAACTCACCGTGGGTTTTCTTGCTAGAACCTTCAATTGCTTGGAAGAATCTTCATGACATTAGGTCTTTGTCTTGTTATTGTGCTTCTATCGCGTGTCTTTGGAATGCTGGTCTCTCTTTTTTTGGTTGTACAGAATTTTCTATTAGTTTGTTGGGTATCTTGTTTGTTTGTCCAGAAGTTAGTGAGAATTCTAAGGCCTTTGCTTCTTGGTTTGGAAAGTATGCATATGGGGTTGTTTATTAAAGGATGTGGGGCTCATTTTTTATTGGAAGCTTTCTATGTGGTCTCTTTTTTGGGATTCTCAGCGTGGTCTTGGTTTTGTCTTTTTATTATTTGAATTGTATTTCCTCAAGAGTCACTTCATGATTTTCCTGTTTGTTTGATGGATCTTTTATGTTATAGGAGTTGCTCTCTTTGTGGACTTCCTTTATATCTTATCCTCATCCATCCCTCATGGGTCACATCTTTCATCGTGTTGTAGGCTTTGGGCTCCAACAAGAGGACATGAAAAACTTATGACTAACAAAAAAGGTCAATGGTTATTTTAATTGTATTTTCTTATTAGCTCTGAGGGTTAGCTCAATTGGTCAAGTCCCCATCATTAAAGTACCTTTGTTGTTGAGAGGCCACGAGTTCAATTCTCTCGACACTCTCGGGGTTAGGCTCTGTGGTTGAACCAAAAGGAAGTGATCCCTTTGGGTGGCCTTCTTGGCTCAAATATTTCGTCGACATAGTGGTCACAGATCTCCAAAGTTTGTGAAAAAAAAATGTTTTTTCTTACTTGGAATTCTTAATCTTGTGAAGATTTTTTACCAACATTATATACTTAGAATGCATATTTTCATAGTTTGAATTTATGTTAGCGACAATTTTTTTTGGAAAATTTGTGTGGAGACACTACAATGTCTCATAGTTTTCCCAAAAAAAATAATATATTATATATACTTATTATTAACATAGTATATGATATATATTTATTTTTACTCTTTATCAGTTATACAATATTAATACTAATATATATGAAATAGTATGGTATATTATGTTATGATGATGTCAATACCTAATTTACAATTGATAACTTCTTATATAAATTACTTTTAAAAATATTTAAAACTCAAATTTCAACTCAGTTTTCTTTTAAAATAGAGGATTCAATCCCCCATTACAACCAATTTCATTTTACAAATAATTTTATGGATAAATAATGTTATCTTCTAATACATAACATTCTTTACTTCTTCCATAAAAATTAAACTACCATACAAACATTTTTTATATTAATAAATAGAAACATATATTATTATTTTTATATTTGCAAAAGTCTAGGATTCCATCATATTTTTATATTGCCGAAGGAAAGTTATATTTTATTTTTCTTGATATTGCCAAAGACACTTTATATTTTATTTATTTATTTTTGTTCAAAAAAACCTTTGATTTAAACAAATAATATGAAGTTTATTAAAGTTTTGAAAAAAACAAATATTAAATTCAATACTTTGAAAACAAAAAATATTTTTTGAATTGAATTATGAGATATAAAAATTATATTAAAAAGTAAAAAATCTAAAAGAAGATTTTATTCGCCATATGTCATAATAATGATTGTTGTTACATTCTTTGCACAACGCAATGGGATGTTAGAAAGTGTAGCAAGAAAGACTCAATTTGACTTTAGCCTTCGTCAAATTGAGTAAATAGAATTTTCACATTAGCAAGACAACTTGGAGGCAGTTAACTGGTGTGACATGGCTCTTATCACTCAGTTATATCAACGAATTTGATTTAGTGGGCTTGGAGTTTAGTCATGCATGGGTTGATTGCTAAATTTTAGCAATCTAGTTTAGTTATTTTCGATTGTACTCATTTATTTGACCTCTAACAATTAATAGAATCAGTTGAAGATTAGTTATGCAGTGAGACAATAGTATAACGAAAATATATGTCAGTTAGTTGATCAATCAACCTAAAATAGCTCAGGCATGCATGGAATTCGAATTTCTCAGCTAGAGTGGAGGGGACAAAGGCTAGTGTAACATGAGTTGTATACTAGTTGAGTGTACATTTGTTTCATGCAGTCAGGAGATCAATTCCTTGGGAATTGCAGAAGGAAATGAGAACTTCCCTATTTTTTAGGAGTTTAAATTAGCTCATATTTGCACAAGGAAATAGGAGACCAGAGGAGGAAAAAATTGGATAAGTGTTGGCCATAAGTTCTCATTCAACAAAGATAACAATTTTGCTTTCGTAGGTTGTGCTCAAAGTTGGAGCAAGCAATTGTAATAGTTTTTATTCGACGGAATAATGCAAAAAGGCTTGAGGGGTTTTTACTAGTTGGGTTCCCCTAGAAATCACTATGTACTTGTGGTTTTGCTTGTTACATGTCAATGCATGTTGTTCTAAATTGTGATCTCTATTCCGTAGATTAGTAGAGTAGAATTGTGTCTCTTGTTTTCAATTCAAAATATTGAGGAGTTGCAATTTATATCAAATTTATACATGGTATCAAAGCAATGAAATCACATTAGAACCAATATTTCAAATTTGTCCCTCAAGAATTTTGAATTTGCATCTTCAGTGTAGCAATTTTTCTTCAAATTTGGGAGAATGTCTTTCAACGGACTAAGATTGGAGTATGCCCTAGAGGGTAGCTCGAATTTCATAGACTAAAAGGATCGAATGGAAGAAGTGCTTGATGATAATGGTGTGTTAGAATATGTTAAAACTGACATTGTGAAACCCTAACATTCTGATGCACAATAGTTAGCCCAATGGAAGAAGGATGTTGCAAAGGCCAGGAGAATTCTTTTGGAAGTGTGAGAGACCATGGGGTCTCGAATCTCCATGGAAAATAAACACCATTTTCTATGTGTAATGCACTGACTGAGCTATTTGAAAATAGCAATGACCAGAAAAAATTGCCCCTGAAAGACAAACTTCGAAACATTAGGATGTAGAAAAATGATACCATTCCATAATATCTCTCCAAATTCACTCAAGTTTGAGATGAGCTTGGAGGGGTTGGGGTGAGTGTTGAAAAATATTATATGGTGATCCGAGCTCTTCTAGGCCTTCAAAAATCCTGGCACAGCTACTAAGATTCTATGAATGGAAGGGAAAAATTACCAAATTGGGAACAATTGTGGTCCGATTTGGTTCATGAAGAGTTCAGGAGAAATTCCAGAGATGGAGTATTATCCAGAGCAGAGGAAGAAGAGAAATTTTCCTTCGTTTGGAAGGGGAAGAAGGGGAAAGGAAAGAAGACCCAAAGAAAACCTAAATCCAACCAAAATAATGACAAGAAGAAATACTTGAGCAAGATAAAATGTTTCCACTGCCACAAATATGGGCACTATGCAACAAAATGTCTGCACAAGAATTCTAACAAGAAGCCTTCAGGAGGAGTACGAGGTAAAACATTGGCTTAACAATTCGAATTAAGCTTCACCCTAATACCATGCATGACCAACACTATTATGGGGACTATGTGGTACCTTGATTTCAATGCCTCGTTCCATATGATAGGGTTGAAGGAATTATTCAGTAGCCTAGAGGAGAAGGATATCCATATGCATTTTGAATTAGGGGACAATGGGTGGTACAATGCTACAAGAATTGGTATTGTCAACTTTGATAGGGAGAAAGCCTCCCCTCTTTGCCTCAAAGATGTTATGTTTGTATCTAGGCTGAATAAGAACATGTTCTTTATAGTAGTATTGGATGATAAAGGCTATGGTGTTATTTTCAATAAAGGGAAAGCCTTTCTGAGACACATAGCTATTGAGAATGTGAAACAAATTGGAGTTGCAATGAAGAACCTATACAAAATTGAGGTGGGAGATTGTGTTGCAATGAGAAACAACGAGGAAAAAGTGCAGAGCAGAGATGTTGGAGAACTTTGGCACAAGAGATTGGGTCATCTACACCTTGGTGCCTTAAAAATCATGCAGTAAATTACCACCAATCTCCCTAAAGGTTCCCTTGAGCAACAAAATGTCTGCAAGGACTGCACATTGGGGAAATATGTCAAATCCACCTTCCATAGACGAGATAGAAGAGCAGATGCAATCTTGGAGCGAGTCCACTCTGATGTTTGTGGACCCTTTTCTACAACCTCCACAACAAAACATAAGTATCATGTAATTTTTATTGATGATTTCTCTAGAAAATGTTGGATTTTATTCATGAGAAAAAGGATGAAGTGTGATGTCCCTTAAGAAACCAATTTCCTGGCTATGTAGAAATTGTGCTTAAGACATTAATGTTTATAATTGTTGTCACTTGTTTGTCACTTAATTGTATGTTGTATTCTCAAATGAAGGACCTGAAAGACTTGGTTTTAAAACCCTCAATACTTAGGTGACATGAAAATTCTAGAATGCCATTTGATTGTTGAACATAAATGATTAATGAAGAAAGCTAGAAGAAGTCATAGACTATATGATATTTTACACAGAATCTACTACCTGTGACACTTGGAGAAGTTAAATATAATATATTGTCTTACACAGAAACTACTATCTATAACTTAGAAGAATTGTAGAGGTAGGAACTTCAAGTATAGGAGCGCTCTTTTAAGGGATTTTAACTTCATTTACATAAGCAAATAAAGACCTGCAGCTTCATTACCATACTTAAAGGAAGAAAACATTTGATGACACATAACAGAGAAGTCACAAAATCATACCCAATAATGTATAGAAAACTTCTGATTCTTTCATTAATCAACAGTTGTATCAGGAATACAGTGGCCTAGTCTCTAGGTTCTCCAAAGTTCGAAGCCTTTCTCTGTAAATTTTCCTCTTTTTATACATTATGAGACAGTTGGTAATCACCAAAACTGTCAAACTACTTAACCATCTCCTAACTGTCTGAAGTAAAAATTATTACAGAATATTACAATAAAGGGTAAAAGACACCTCATTCTTAAGAAAATAAAGTAACAGGAAGTAACAAAAATTAGAAGGTGATGGTTTTTCACTGTTCGAATCTGTGGCTTGAGTATATGGTCTGAGTATTATTCTACAAGTTATAACCCTATAGACGTCCTGATGACAGTTATACTGTTTTAACACAACAAACTGCAACTTTACAAGAACTCCGTGCATGGACTTAGGCCCACATATGTATCGAAAATGTTCTGATTGGCTAAAACATAAAGAAACCCTTATGGCCCACATATATATTGGGAATGCTCTCATTGGCGGAAACACTAAGAAACCCGACCAATCACCTTTCCTTTGGAGTTTTAGTCATCCACCTCTAACTTTGGTTATTTTCCTAAAACAACAAAATCGGTTGATTTACGCGAAATATGGCAAACCTTTGGTTACCACAAAACCCAAAAGAATTAAAACTCTAGTTCATAAACCTGTCGCATCTGCTTGAGTTGTACGCAATCACTATCCAATCACCCCTTCATTAGACGGTCCAATCCCTTGGAACTCACTAAACTTTAAACCTGGCGGAAGCGCTAAAATCATAGCGGAATAGAGGAAATCTTGACGAAATCATGCTAAACCCCGAAGAAGAGTGAGATTCATCCTATCTAGAAGTCCAATAGATCTAACGATCATCACGTGCCAATAAGCTCATGCATTAGTCAAGGAGGAAAAGCGGTTTTTATCAGCGAAGTTGTTTATCGGGTGAGTAAAATGTGGTAAGCAGTCTTTTGAAATCCTGAGTGATTCCATTAATTGATCGACACGTAGCACTAGGTGGAGAGAGAAAAACCACTTTATCGGGTGGGTAACCGTCGTCCAAATGGTCCACCTGATATGGTTTTCAACCGTTGGATCTCGTCCCTTTTGATGAATGGCTGCGATTGATCCGGACTTCAACGAATTAAACTGCATTTCATACACTGTCGCGTTTTATTTCTGAAATAAACCTTATCCATGTTATCCACGTGACTACTGTCAGATTTGTGGCCTGTTGATTGGACGGCCCAGATCTTCTTGCGGGTTTATCACTTTCAAAAGCCATTAATAATATAAAATCAACCATTTCTTTTAAATATCTGCATTTCCTTTTAGTTCTGTTATAACATAATATTTGGTTTTTCTTTGATATTTTGATTTTTCTTTCATTTTGTTATAAAACTGAAAATGAACTTAAATAACAATGGATGCTGCAACATTTGGCTCCACTTGGGGATAGTGTTTTTGACATAGAAGCACTAAGAACTGTAGATCAGTGCCTTCACATCGGGCATGGAGTCATATATTGCTTAGCCAATTCAAATTCTATGCCATTTGTGCAATGAATTCACTTCGGTATCTACAATGATAGGATGCTTGTGCTTCAAAACTATAGATACCGCTTGAGGTACTACCCATTGACAGGCAACTGTAGAGTTTCACCATCAAGATTCTCTGCAATAGTTTTCTTAACATTTCTCATCAAAGTTTTGTTAGTGGATTCAGCCAATCCATTTCCCTGTGGATGATAAGCAGTTCAATGAGACAAAATAACATTATACTTCTGACAAAAAGCAAAAAAGTTACTTGAATTGACCACTTGAGCATTGTCTGTTATGACTTTGACAGGGCATCCAAGTCTGTTGAACATGTTTTCCTCATATGTTTTGACATCCTCATAGGACCAAGCCAAAACATTAGTGTATTGCCTAAAAAGCTTAATATATCTCTCCTTATAATTAAGTGAAACTTCCTTGAACAATTTGACCAGCTTGGGCTCCTTCTGGGTTTCAATATTGTGATATTGAATCTGCTCATCCTGTGAAAGAAAACCAGCACATGTTCCTTCTTTAGAATAGGCTCCATCAAAGAAGCACTTACACACCCCTTCAGTTTGCAGCTTTGTATTTACACTGGCTAAAGTAAGCTGCCTCTGGTTATCTTTAGCCAATTCTGGATTGTCATGCAGCATGAAGCAAGAAAAGTCATATTTTTCCTGGCTATATACAGGTGAATTGCTTGCTTCGTTATTTGTGTTTGTTCCAATAAATATTGTTTCTCTGTACAGCCTCCTTTCTTCCCCACCAAAAATTGGTATAACAGCATATGTAAAATCAAGTTTCAAAACACCACCTAATTTATCCCCCCATGACCTAGATAGTAACAGTCCAAACCTAGCAGGGATATCTGCTACCACTACATCCATTACCAAAATTTTGGCTAAAATATGAGCTAGTGACACCACCATATCTTTAATGCCCCCCAGACACTTGATTTTATTTGAATCAAAAGAATACAAGTCTTTGTAAGGTTTAGTAACTTGTAGGTTTAGTTGTTTCATCATTGATAATAGCATAAGGTTATGTGAGGCTCCTCAATCAAACATGCAATTGTGCAAGAGGAAATCATGGACCAATAAAGAAATGTAGAAAGGAGGTGTTGAAGAATCTACCTCCTCCACATCTGAACCAAAAACCACTATTGGTTTATCTTCTTGCAGATTCACAATGTCATTTATATTCACATTTTGAGATAGATTGATAAACTTCGCAATTTCTCTTTGATAAACTGGTGTTTTGACCAACTCTATGAGGGGCACTTGAATTCTGATTTTTTCTAATTCTTTGGTGAAACTAAACACATGAACCTGTTTAGTACTTCTTTCATTTTCATCTTCCCTTTTCTTCATTACTGAAATTTCTTGTGGAATAGAAACAATTCTTTCTAAAGGAATTTTGTCACTTTTGTCTTGAGAAGACTCACCTTGAAGTATTTGAGTCTTGCCATTTGTATTCTGTTGATGCTTTCCTTTATCTAACTATTTTGTAGGCTGTGATTCTTGTGGATTCGCCTTTTGTAAGGGAGCTGGAACTTGATGGTCGCCTTCATCTTCTTGACTTCTAGATCCTTTCCTTGATCTCAAGTCATATTTCTTATGTAATTCTACCTGCATAAAATCAAAAAACTGCTTCCAACATTCATCAATTTCATTATCATCATAAATAACATCTGTTTCAGTATAATTTTCTCCCTCAACACCTAGTTCATCTTCATCTAATGCATACAGTGTGAAAATATGGTCATCATGATCCTTGGAATACTTTGACACTCCATCAAGATATGTTGTTATATACAATGGTGCTTGAATCTGATATTGATCTTTTCTCTCCCTCTGCAAAATTTGCAGAGGTTGTCTTCTATACTGAGGATTAAAATTTATATTTTGTTGTACTTGTCTTTGAGAATTTTACTCTCCATTTCCAATTTAATCAATTTATTAGACAAATTTCTAATTGCATTACTCATATCCTCTAATGTTTGATCTTGAGAGGATTCTACTTTAGCCTTTCACTTATATTGGATAGGCTGTGACTCCAATGCTTTACCTACAGCCACCAGATTTGCTTCTATCTCTAAGGCATTAGTTTGGATCTGATCAAGGGTTGTGGATCTTCTCTCCCTCAATGTAAATCCAAAATTTGGCTCAAAATCCCCTGCAAAAGTTATTTTTTTCACTAGCAGGAGGGGGCTTAATCTCCATTGGAAGACTATTATAAAATTTATTAAACCTTCTGATGAATTCAACAACACTTTCATGATATTTCTTCTTGATAGCATTAAACTCTGTGAGTGAATACCCATGGTCTCTTTTCTCTCCCCATCTCTGGGTGAACTGGCGCTCCATCTCTTCCCATGTTGTAATAGAGTTATTAGGAAGCCCTTTAAACCATTTTCTTGCTTCTCCATCCAAGGATTGGAAAAAAAGTCTTAGAACAACATCCAAGTGTTCAACATTTAAATTTTCTGCAAAATTACAAAATACTACTACACGATTCTCTGTTGTTTGTTCATCCTCCCCTGTGAAACGAGGAAGAATATTCAAGTATTCTTGGGGCATTTGATTCAACTGTTGTGGAAATTGAATAGGTGCATAACTATTCATCAAAAATGCAGGTGCTGCCATATTTGCTCCTGAATTTACTGAACCTAGACTACCAGCAAATGTGGAACCTGACTGAGGAGTAAATGGAGTGTGTAGAGGTGGTAATGTTGTTATAAGTTCAGGTTGAATGACTATAGCAGATACTGAAAAAGAAACAGACTCTAAATATTTTCCTTGACAGTTGGGTTCTTGAAATGAATTGGATATAAAAGGTGACTCTTAGTCAATAAAAGATGAATGTGAAAGAAGTAATGAATTGTTGCCTGGCACAGACAGTGTAGGACTTGGTGTAAGTGGAGTTTTAGGCCTTCCAACCCTCTTGGAAACTAGCCTCTCAGGATCTGAAAGGGCTTGAAATTTTTGCTGTGAGGCATCTGACCTTGTATGAGGCCTCTTTGGAGCCAGATTTTTTGCTTTTGTTCACAACAACCAAATATTTCCTCCTCACTGAACAACCAGAGGAAAACATTGAAAACCCAGGGAAAAATGTTCTTGTCTTCTCTCCTCGACAGCGGCACCAATTAATGTTGTCCCTTAAGAAACCAATTTGCTGGCTATGTAGAAATTGTGCTCAAGACATTAATGTCTGTAATTGTTGTCACTTGTTTGTCACTTAATTGTATATTGTATTATCAAATGAAGGACCTGAAAGACTTGGTTTTAAAACCCTCAATGCTTAGGTGACATGAAAATCTCAAAATGCCATTTGATTGCTGAACATAAATGATGAATGAAGAAAGCTTGAAGAAGTCATAGTCAATATGTTGTTTTACACAGAATCTACTATCTGTGACACTTTGAGAAGTTAAAGATAATATGTTGTCTTACACAGAAATTACTATCTATAACTTAGACGAATTGCAGAGGTAGGAACTTCAAGTATAGGAGCGCTCTTTTAAGGGATTTTAACTTCATTTGCATAAGAGAATAAAGACCTGCAGTTTCATTACCATACTTAAAGGAAGAAAACATTTGATGACACATAACAGAGAAGTCACAAAATCATTCCCAACAATGTATGGAAAACTTATGATTCTTTCATTAATCAATAGTTGTATTAGGAATACAGTGGCCTAGTCTCCGAGTTCTCCAATGTTCGAACCCCTTCTATGTAATTTTTCCTCTTTTTATACATTATGAGATAGTTGGTAATCACCAAAACTGTGAAACTACTTAACCATCTCCTAACTGTCTGAATTAAAAATTATTACAGAATATTACAATAAAGGGTAAAAGGCACCTCATTCTCAAGAAAATAAAGTAACAGGAAGTAACAAAAATTAGAAGGTGATGGTTTTTCACTGTTCGAATCTATGGCTTGAGTATGTGGTCTGAGTATTATTCTGCAAGTTATAACCCTGTAGACGTCCTGATGACAGTTATACTGTTTTAACACAACAAACTGCAACTTTACAAGAACTTCGTGCATGGACTTAGGCCCACATATGTGTCGGAAATGTTCTGATTGGCTAAAACATAAAGAAACCCTTATGGCCCACATATATATTGGGAGTGCTCTGATTGGCAGAAACAATAAGAAACCCGACCAATCACTTTTCCTTTGGAGTTTTATTCATCCACCTCTAACTTTGGTTATTTTCCTAAAACAACAAAATCGGTTGATTTACGCGAAATATGGCAAACCTTTGGTTACCACAAAACCCAAAAGAATTAAAACTCTAGTTCATAAACCTATCGCATCTACTTGAGCTGTACGTGATCACTATCCGATCACCCCTTCATTAGATGGTCCAATCCCTCGAAACTCAATAAACTTTAAACCTGTCGGAAGCGCTAAAATCATAGCGGAATAGAGGAAATCCTGACGAAATCGTGCTAAACCTCGAAGAAGAGTGAGAGTCATCCTATCTAGAAGTCCAATAGATCTAACGATCATCACACGCCAATAAGCTCATGCATTAGTCAAGGAGGAAAAGCAGTTTTTATCAGCGAAGTTGTTTATCGGGTGAGTAAAATGTGGTAAGTGGTATTTTGAAATCATGAGCGATTCCATTAATTGACTGACATGTAGCACTAGGTGGGGAGAGAAAAACCACTTTATCGAGCGGGTAACTGTCGTGCAAGTGGTCCACCCGACATGGTTTTCAACTGTTGGATCTTGTCCCTTTCAATGAATGGTTGTGATTGATCTAGACTTCAACGAATTAAACTGCATTTCATACATCGTCGCATCCGATTTCCGAAATAAACCTCATCCATGTTATCCACGCGACTACCATCGGATCTATGGCCTATTGATCGGATGGCCTAGATCTTATCACGGGTTTATCACTTTCAAAAACCATTAATAATATAAAATAAACCATTTCTTTTAAATCTCCACATTTCCTTTTATTTCCGTTATAACATAATATTTGGTTTTTCTTCCATATTTTGATTTTTCTTTCATTTTGTTATAAAACTAAAAATAAACTTAAATAACAATGGATGCCACAACAAAGTGTTTTCCAAATTTGTAGAATTTACTGCATTAGTTGAGAAGGAGACTGGGAAGAAGGTGAAGGCTCCCAAGAGTGATAATGAAGGTGAATTTGTTTCAAATTCCTTCAAGTATTTATGTGCCAAAGAAGGTATTTGAAGAGAACTGATAGCACCCCATAACCCACAGCAGAATAAGGTAGCTAAGATGAAGAACAAGAGCATAGTTGGAGCTGCAAGAGCTATGCTACATGATCAGGGACTACCATTTCATCTATGGGTATAAGCATGTAACACAACAATCTACTTGCAGAACGAGAGTCCTCATAGAATACTTGGTATGATCACACCAAAGGAAGCTTTGTCTAGGAGAAAGCCTGATGTGTCTCATTTCAAAATTTTTGGAGCTTTAGTTTATTGTCATGTTTCCAAGGATTCGAGGAAGAAACTTGATCCTACAACAGAGTTGGGAGCTTTTGTAGGATATATTGAAACCCCACACAATTGACGGGTGTATTTAACTTCACTGTGGATTACAGTTGTGAGGAGAAATGTCAAGTTTGATGAGGAGAAGGATATGAGATGCTCTTTGGAATGAGAGTCGAGTATCCCACCAGAGAAAGAGATCCTAGCTCCAAAGGAGGAGCCTCAAGATGAGGTTTAGGAAGTTGTGGAGTAGCCACATGTAAAGGAGAAGATAAGAGGCATAGTGGAGGCATCCACTCAACCAAAATATTCCAGAGAGGGGCGGAAGACAACCATATAAGCTAATATATTTGTACAAGATGCACGAGAGCATGTGCAAGCTCCTACATCAGTACAGAGGCAGAGGAGGTCACCTAAGTGGTACACTAGTTACATGGATCTCGTGATAGAGCTCACTGAGTCAAAGCATTCTTCATTGGAGGAAGAAATTTCTCAACCTGTTGGGGTTGATACCATGGTGGAAGAATATGAAACCATTATGAAGAACAATGTATGGGAGGTGATGTTGAGATCAGAGAAAAAATACATGGCTGGTTCCAGATGGATCTACAAAGTGAAGCCTGTAGCTAATGGGAGCATTGAGAAATACAAGTCCATATTTGTGGCCAAAGGATTTTTTCAGGTAGAGGGAGTGAACTATGAGGAAACATTTTCCCCTGTGGAAAGGTATTCCTCCATCAGATCAATTCTCGCATTAGCTGCATAGATGGGGTGGAAGATCCACTAGATGGATGTGAAGACCACCTTTCTTAATGGTGTTGTTGAGGAGGAAATTTACATAGAGTATCCAGAAGGATTTGAGGCATATGATCAGAAGTCACATGTGTGCAGACTCAGGAGAGCATTGTATGGTCTCAAACAGGTGCCTTGAGCATGGTACACTTGGATCAATAGTTATCTTAGTGGATTGGGCTTCACCAAAAGCGAAGAATATGCGAACCTCTATCACATTGTGGTAGATGGTAAGTTTCTTATTCATGTTTTATATGTTGATGATTTAATATTGACAAGTGATGAATAGTTGATATCCTCTTGCAAATAGGATATTGCAAGGGAATTTGAGATGAAAGACATGGGCTTAATGCATTACTTCCTCAGGCTGGAAGTATGGAAAGGTGATGGTGAATTTTTTGTGTCTCAGGGGAAGTATGCCTCTAAAATACTTCAACAATTTCACATGGAGAATTGTAAGCCTATGGACACACCTCTAGCTACAAAGTGGAGGAAGGATAATTCCACTTCGGGTGAAGAGGTTGATGCTAACATTTATAGGTAGCTTTTGGGGTCTTTGATGTATGTTATGAACATAAGACCCAACACGTGCTATGCAGTAAAACATCTTAGTTAAGCTATGTTGAGGCCTACCACTTTGTAACTGAAGGAAATAAAGCATGTGTTATGATACCTCAAAGGCACCACCTAGTATGGATTATGGTACATGACGATAGAGGGAGTGAAGCTCCAAGGATTCACCAATGTAGATTGGGAAGGGAGTCCATCAAACAGGAAAAGTACTTCAGGTGTTATCTTCAGTGTTGGGTATGTAGTTATCTCCTTGTACAACAAGAAGCAGAGGTTTGTGGTGCTCAGATTAGTAGAGGTTGAATACATGGTTGCAAGTGAAGAAACATGCGAGGCCATATGGATGAGAAAAATACTTATGGGTCTTTTCATCCAGGAGATGGATCCGACAGTGATATATTGTGATAATTAGAGTTGCATTAATCTCTTTGAGAATCCAGTATTTCATGACATGTCCAAGCACATTGATATTCAATATCATCATTTGTGAGATTATGTGTAGAGGAGAATTATGTTGCTACAATACATTCTAACTAAGGAGCAAGACACTGACATCTTAACAAAGGCATTTTTTAGAGGTAAATTCGAATTCCACAGGTGCAGGAAAGGGGTGGTGAAAAATCCCTTTCTTGCTAAGAGGGGGTGTTAGAAAGTGTAGCAAGAAAGGCTCAATTTGACTTTAGCCTTAATCAAATTGAGTAAATCAAATTTCCACATCAGTAGGACAACTTGGAGGTAGTTAACTAGTGTGACATGTCTCTTTTCACTCATTTAGATCAACAAATTAGAGTTAATGAGCTTGGAGTTCAGTCATGCATGTGTTGATTACTAAATTTTAGCAATCCAATTCAGTTATTTTCAGTTGTACTCAGTTAACTGACCTCTAACAATTAATTGAGTCAGTTGAAGGTCAGTTATGCAGTGAGACAATAGTTTAACTCAGAGATATGTCAATTAATTGTTAAATCAACCCAAAATAGCTCATGCATTCATCGAATTTGAATTGTTCAGCTAGAGTGGAGGAGACAAAGGCTAGTGTAACATGACTTGTATACTAGTTGAGTGATGTACATTTGTTGCATGCAATCAGGAGATCAATTCCTTGGGAATTGGACAAGGAAATAAGGACTTAGCTATTTTTTATGAGCTTGAATTAGCTCACATTTATGGAAGGAAATAGGAGGATGGAGGAGGCAAAAATTGGCTAAGTGTTGGCCAGGAGTTCTCATCCAGCAAAGAGAACAATTTTTCCTTTACATGTTGTGCTCAAAGTTGGAGCAAGTAATTGTAATTGTTTCTCTATTCAACTGATTAATTCAAAGAGGCTTGAGGGGTTCTTTCCCAATTGGGTTCCTCTAGAAATCATTGTGTACTTGTGGTTTTGCATGTAGCATGTCTATGCATGTTGTTCTAAACTATGATATCTATTCTGCAGATTAGCAGAGTAGAATTGTGTCTCTTGTTCTCAGCTTGAAATCTTGAGCAATTGCAATTTCTATCAAATTTCTACATAATGATTTTCAGGACGAAAAAGCTTGATAACTTTATATAAGAAATATATAATTTCTACATAATGATTGTTATTGCAGTCTTTGCATAACACAATGCCACATAAATAGCTGCCCACCATAACTTAAACAAGTAATTGCATAAAAAACAAATAAAAACAAGATGTAAATCAGTGTAATATAATATTTATTAAACTCTTATTATAATAAAATTAATAATATATATAAAATTTAAAAATGATTATTTATTTTGCATAATAAATCAAATACTAAACACCATGTTGCACAATTATAATTATAATTCGTTCATTTTCAATCTTTTGAATTATATATATATATATATATATATATATATATATTGCTCATGGTTATATGGTTAACTTAATGTTTTATGTATTTACAACTCAGTAATACAATGACAATGGGTATAACATAATTCCTCTTTAGAGGATATTTGGGGTTCTAACGTGTTTTACTGTTGAACATAGATTTAGAAGTTTCCTTCTCATTTAAAAACATATTAAAATAAATAATACGATATTACAATTACGATGAGTATAGATTTAGAAGTTTCCTTCTCATTTAAAACCATATTAAAATAAATAATACGATATTACAATTTTGATGAGCAAATCATTATTAATGGGTATTTTTTAATAAATAAAAATTATTTTTTTTATTTTGATTTTAAAAAATAATTTATCTTTTTTAAATAAAATTATAAAAATATTTTAACATTTTTAATTTTTTATAAATAAATGAACTATTTAAAATAAAATTTAATTATTTAAATTTTATTTAAATTTTAAAAAATTTAGCAGAAATTCAAATATCTTTTCAAAATTAATCATACTACTTTAAGTGGTTATTGTATACATTCTAATCTATAATAAATTATGTCAAATATGTCAAATTACAATTAAACTATTGCGATTGTAATGGTGATGTGTTTGTTAACAAATTGTAGCTTAATGTTTATTTGTCATATAAAATTAGTTGTTATCAATTAGCATGATATAAATAGTTGTATATAAGCATAAGTACATAAACATAAGAAAATAGCTTAAGTATACTACGTGAGTATTGCAAAATAAATTTGTATTACAATAATTACTTCCCTAAACCCATATGATAATAGACACTTTACATTTAGGTGTCAATTCCGAAGTTACATGTGAAACATAATTACCGATTGATATAAACCTTGATAATTAACACATACATCTAGGTGTATGCATCCTAGAAAGGCTCGTATTACATAATTAGTTATATTTAAAAAAATGTAAACAAATGGATGTGAGAGAATACATGAGATATATTTGTGGGCGATCATAATCACAATAATGTACATATTGGTGGCGGCTTCTAGAGCACTTGTGACTACATCTTATTGTGAGCTTCAAAGATGCTTGTACTACAATCATTGGATCATAACAAATTTAGAAGCTCCAATCCTTTTAGACATCAAATGCTTCTAGGGAATATAACATTATCGAGATTAGAGTTGCCCTTATCCTCAAGATAAACCTTATGATAGTTGCACCAAAGAAAGTATCTATACATGGTGCAAACTATCACTTTAAAATAAGAAGGTTTAAGTGGATATTTTATCTACATTAATTCTCGCCAAGATGGTGATGGGAAACTATTGGGGTTGGTTCTAAATTAAGTGTTTCAATGGGCTATGACACGGGGTATGGATTTGGTCGAAGAAATGCTTTCTTAGATGTGGGGACTCTCCCTTTTCAATCTTTAAATCCTCAATGAATGGACCTGTAACTAGATACATGCTTGGAGAGTATCAAATTTCTTGGAAAACTAAGAGGAACTATTTGTTTCATAACTACACCTAAATAGTACTCGATCTATATTTGTATCTACATCATAAGTAGTACCCTTCCATATGTTGGAAGAGCACTTGTAACATCCCTAGCGAGTGTTATAAAGTATATAAACAAATACACATTAAAAAGAAATGATAACACCATTACACCCTTGACATATTAGAACATGTGTTTATTTATGATAGGTAGGAAAGCTTATTTTTATAGGAACACTACTTAGAAAAGCTAGAACTCTAACTAGCGGGCATGTTTATTTTTAATCAATTGTAATATGGGTTAAAAAATGGATATTTTGGGTGTGGCTTACTCCGATGCTAAGTTAATTTAGTTAGTTACGTAAACTTCCACTACAACAGGAAAAATTGTTACGCAAAAATCAATTGTGAATGGAATGGTTATTAAATATCAAGTTTCTCCATAATCCATGGAAGTGACTGACTATATTTATTACATTGATTATACTAGCAATTGTCCCAAAAGGTACAAAGAGAGGCCTATAGGATTATTAAATTGGAATTGTTGAATTTTTCTAGAAGAGTTAATTGGTTTGTGGAAAACCTTGTTTTCTTGGACTGGATCATTGTGCAATTACTTTTCTTAGATGTTTTTGTCTTATTATCTATATTAACAGGAACACATTGAATGTCTTATTTCATTTTAGAGTAAGTTAATTAACCAAATCAAGAGGTTAAGTTAATTACCCAAAATCAAGAACCTCTATAGATGGCCAAGCATATACGAAGAATACATCTCATTCATATGCAATACCAAACCATCTTTTCTTTTCTCTGAGTAAAATTTCAAAAGCATGAACACATGCCATTTCATATGCACAATAAACCCAACTTCTAAAATTTCAATGCTTGGATGCATCCCATTCATATGCTACAGTAACCCCATATTTTCCTTAAATTTCAATCCATAAACACATCCATTCATGAGCCATAACAGAACCACAAAAAACAAAACCCCCTAACCCGTTAATACATTATCTACCCAGAGAGAGGTAAGGCGAAAGGATAGCAATGTCTACGGATCCTCCATGTCTCCGAAGGAGATGAGGAGCGTCTCGTGACCCATTAATGCATTATCTTCTCAGGAGTGTGAGGTTAGACTAAAGAAAATTACTAGCTACGGATGTTTCATGTCTCCATATGGCCTTGATAAATCTCCGTTTATTTTGTAAATACAATAATTTGTTTGCATTTTAACACAGTAAATACTAAAAATGAGCCCATAAAGAGCAGATAATCAAGAAAGAAACGCTTCAATCACAGACTGAAAATCAGGAATGGTGATTATTTTATAACGAGCAAATCCACCTTCTAATAAAATCTTCTTCCATTCTTTCTATGTTCTTTCCTTCCCACCAGAGCAGTGCGCCACCATTACCAGATAAAATACTAGAACTAAATTAGGATCCAGAATCGACTTCTCTTTCTGGCCACCATTATTATTATCACCACCTCTGTGATTAGAGGCCAGCGCCACTACGTCAACAATAATGAGCTTCCTCGTCTCCAGGATCGCCTTTTTGCAGCTCTTCAGTATCTTGATATAGTCCTCATCGCCGTAGTCATGCATGATCCACTGATGACATCGCACAAACAAATTGTGTAGTCAAAATGTGCTCTCAGCTCATTCTAATTGAATTACATGACAGCTCAACAAGTTCAAGACTTACCTTCATGAATATTGCGTCCGTAGAGGGCACGGTTTCAAACATGTCTCTGCCCATGTGCTCCACACCTATTTACATACATTTATATGTATAAGATTGTTATGCATATATACCATTGATGAAGCAAAGGTGTTGTTAGTAACCTGGGAGATGGGGAGTAGTGGCCACGACATGAGGGAGGTCGTAGTTGATGCCTCTGATGGAAGGATAACGCCGCAGCATTGCCTCGATTGTCTCCTCTGCAAGCCCAGCCTCTCGAGGCAAATCAGAGAATGGAAGTCAAATTTTGAAAAGCCGATAGGATTATTAAATTAGCATAAACAAAAACGAGAAATTAGAATGATGATTTGATGTCTGAAACGTCAAACAAGGCCGCACAACCTTGTGATTTTAAATATGACATTTTTTTTTCAAGTTTGGTTGAAGATTGACTACCAACGTAACCCAAAGATCCCTGGCATATTTGATTTTCACCATGCTTTTAAATTGCAAATTAATAATTCGTATTTCCTTTTGACAGTTGTGCCTTCCATGTGATTTGTCAATATCGCCCATTGGACAATTATCGCTGCCCTATGCAAAAAACTTAAAACCATGTGAAATAATAAACAAAAACGGTTTAACCTTCCCTGCTATATCAAGAATACGGCAAAACAACTACGGCTCCCTGCAACAAAATAAGGTAAAAATGCCATGGTGCATATATACAGGGCAATACCGAACAAATTAATCAATTAATGTTAACCCTCATCTTCTACCGGCTTAACTGTTTACTTGGGCATTCTCATCTACCTATTTACATGGGTCATCTCCATAAATATAGGTTTTGGACATTCAACTGATGGTATTGAGCAAAATAACAAGTAATTAAACAAGAAATGATCGAGTTGATAGAATTTGCAGAGAGCGAACCAAAAATGATCGAATGATTTCTCTCTTTGAGAGAAGAAGAATCGCTACTCACCTTACCTAATAAAATGAATGCCGCAAAATGGTGTACGAACATCCTTTTGCACGGGTATTATTGTCCTGCGTGTTGTTTCACCTGTCCAGATTCACGGCAAACCATTCAAATACCGTGTTAGAAAGATTTAAAAGACAAAATCCACTAAATTTTAACTAAATATATTTTATTGAAATTATAATTTTATATATTATAACATTGTTTTTTTAATAAATAACTTTTAATAAAATATAATAAAAAATATTTTTTATTACCTTATATGTAAAATATCACTCTCTCCCCCATCTAGTAAATAACTATAACAATTATCCGTACATTTAATCCATTATTATTAATTAATCAACCATATTTAATCCACATATTATTATTTTATTCATATAAACGTTAATTATCTTTGGGCATTACATTTTCTTAATTATCAACTTGATTGTTTGACTTTCTTTCCCACCTTTTTGAAGAAATAAAATTCTTCACAACGCTTCATAACCCTTCACGCATAAACGGTGGTTTTCTTAAACAAATCAACCAATAAAAAAATATTAAAGTTGAAGATGCACATCGGTTGCCCAGAGAAATAGAGCTCATTAATGTTTAGGCCGCGTTTTCGAATTGGCTTTCCTGGAAAAGCCGGATCTCGATTTTTTTGTTTGACGAATCCTGGAATTGGGATGTATGACAGCGGATCCTGATTTTTTTTGGGGACGGCAGATCTTGATTCCTATCTCTGCTATTGTTCAAGATATTATAACTCATTTTAGGAAGCCATTTCCCGCGAAATTAATTTTCCCCAACAATACAGTATCTGTTTAGAAGGCTCGATCAGAATAAATCTTACAGTTGCCAATTGCCTTAATGCTCCGTGAACCGCAGATATCTCTGTTATGGGAGTTGTTTAGCGGGGGAATTGTCTCGATGGTCAAAAGTGGTCGGAATTTGCCTAGAAAAATTTCAAAACAACTTGTAAAAGTAGTGTTTGAATAGTGTTTTTGATGGAGAAAATGAATTCACCATCAAAAACGTCTAGGACTCCTCAAATTTTGAAGTTTAACAATTATAACTTGGATTTACAAAAATCCTTGCGAGATTTTCTCTGAATATAACCCGAATTTCCATAACTTTCCGAGCAACTCCTCCACCTCGTTAGACTACTCAGACATTATAACTCATTTAAGGAAGCCATTTCCCACGCAATCAATTTGCTGGCCGTGACAGAGGATGTGCCATTGTTGAAGACGTAGAGATGGGCGTCTTCGCCAATTGCTAGGGTGGGGTAAGCCTAGCCATTATGCACGCCTTTCCCCCTTCTGCAAAGCTCTCCACGATGGAATGATCAACCTGTTATTTCATTTCATCGCCATTGTAACGTTATCTGGACCTCCATTTTCCACAATCATAAAAAATTGCCAACAAATTAACCAATATTATGCAGCTTACCAGGATTCGCAGTGAAAGGGTCTGCCCCTTGAAGGACCCCACATGATTCATGAAGGTACCATATGTTGTCTTATCAAGGTCGCTCGCTAAAGACGATCTGCAAGCACTAACACAATCTGACAAATTAATGTGCTTTTTCTTTTTCTTGGACTGTTCAGATTAATAAATTATAGTGTTCATGAATTTATACCTGCTTTGGTCTGTGCACATTAATATCTTCAATTCGTTTCGATAGCGAACGATCTGAAAAAACACAGAAATGCGTTCATTCAAGTCCTTGGAAGCCAAAACAAGCAACCCAAATGGCCCAACAACAGTCCTCGCAGCTAAGCCAATCCGGCTGCACAGATTTTGCGCTGTCAAATTCACTCCCATCTCTTCTTTGAACTCTGTGATTTCGAGCCTTGGGAGATAGAAGGAGACCTCCACGTCAGCCTAATAACAAAGACAAATTCACCGAATAAGCTAATAAAACGAAACCATAGCCACAGAAAAAGGAAATAATTTCTTAAAATCTGTTTAGTCATGAAAGAGATCTTTGCTTCAACTAAGGTCATAGACAGCCTGTCCGATTTCCCTCCTATAAGAATCTTAAAAACCAGCCAAAGAACTACTAACTCGATACCTAAAATCAATATTGTCCGATTTCCCTCCTATAAGAATCTTAAAAACCAGCCAAAGAACTACTAACTCGATACCTAAAATCAATATTGGGACAATTAATTAGCCTAAACATTAAAACATACCATTGAGATGTTTTGAGCAAACAATTGTTAAGTAACATGTACTGAATTAAAAGAAATTTATTGGTGTAGTAAGTACCTGGGCTACGTTTATGCCTACAATTTCAACAACGGATCCACCGCTGAGGTCAATGTTTTGTCTGAAAGTTTTGTTTCGACGAAGGGATTCTACTTCGGAAACTGGCCACTGCAAAGGTTGTGTTCTAGTGATGTTGTCTAGCCAGATGGTTCTTGGAATGGCCTTAACAAAACACAAACACATACATCAAGAAGTAGAAGAAATAAAAAATGTAAACAACATATAAGACTAACAGGTGTGATCAGACTGACTTTACCTGAAGACCAGACCAGCCCTTGGTAATATCATCAGAGACGCTGTCTGATTCATTCACCCATCCCCACAGAACTCGCCGCTGCTTATATTGATCAAAAAAGGACTTGGAGGCATAGAATTTGCCATAGTCATATCTCAACCCATTTTTATCGTCGCTGCTGGTGTTGTCGGGCACGTATCGATCCTGACCAAAAAAGTAAGTTCCCACTCTATAATAATCGATCATGTTATTGCCCAGACTCGCCTTCAAAACATGTTTGAGAGAGGGCCCAATTGCAGAAGTGTTTAGCCCTTTGGTCCCAGAAAGAGGAACAGGGTAAAAATCAGGACACTCCCACATTCCTGTCAAGTTCGACGAATGTAAAGGATGCTCGACCTTCACCCAATTGAAAAAATCCTCGCTTTCGTATAACAGAGCCACCCCGCTGCGATTACTCTTATTTGCAACTACAATCCTCCATTTGTCGTCCATGTCCAGCCATTGTCGTCCATGTCCAGCCATCCAGTGGTGGGATCCCTAAAGAAAGTCCCATTAATTCCATCGCTTGGAATCAGAATAGGATTCTGAGGTATCTTCACCCATTCCCTCAAAAGAGGATCGGAGATATTCTCAGGAACGACCACGTTTTACACCTGTTGGGATGAATTGGCCCATCCAGTATAAAGAATTATAGGCTTGTCTCTGGGCAGTAACGTCGCCGAACCGGACCAGCAGCCCTTTATATCATACCATTCGCTCGAAACAATGGCAGAATCCAGTGAATGCCAGTTAATGAGATCCTCAGAAACAACATGCCCCCAAACAATATTTCCCCACACCGCTCCTTGAGGATTATACTGGTAGAAGAGATGGTAAAACCCTTTGTAGAACATGGGCGCTGCAAAACGAACCCAGTTCGATTTCATCACAGAGAATTTTAAATTTGAGAACTATTGAATGAATGAATTGTAGAGGAAGGAAAAGGTCAACATTTGGGTCTGTTGGAGGTTTGCGACATAGTCATGCAGGCAAACATAAACATAACAAAACAGAGTTAGTAGATCGGCAGTAATGTCAAATACAGGGTTGTTATGGAAAATCTGGAATAATATGGACTGTACACACCATTCATCCAATTCTTTTGAGGCTGAAAATGGTAGGCCGTGCGATACCGGATTTGAACATTTGTTCCGGTTGTGTTGACAGTACGTTCTAGATGAGAAACCGACATAACAACACAGATGCCTAAACAGAGCCCTGCCAGAGCTATGAGATAGATCGGAACGCCTCGAACCCATGACCCCATTCTGTGACCAGAACCGAATACACCAAATGCTATACGTTCACATGCTCTTTTATTTTATATTTTATAGCACCGGCCATTAGATTTGCAATCGAGTGAGAAGAACAGTGCTAGTCAAAACCCAAGGAAGAAGAACAGCAACAACAATTGGTAGGGAAAAAGAAATAAAAATATCTTCAAGAGTGACATAAAAAAATGGGAAAAAGCAGTGACGCACCTCAACCGATATTTGGAAAAAATAGTCACACTCCAAATCAACGGTTGAAAGTGTCTCACCTGATCCAACGGAGCAGGGTAAAAGTGTTGACTATTGTTGATGCATCTCTTGAAATAAAAGAATGGGAAAAAGCAGTGACGCAGCTCAATCGACATTTGGAAAAAACAGTCACACTTCAAATCAACGGTTGAAAGTGTCTCACCTGATCCAACGTAGCAGGGTAAAAGTGTTGACGATTGTTGATGCATAGGAAGGCCTATCGGCCTAAAAATGTCTATTTTCATGTAAGAGTTAGGCATTATGAGCTACATTATAAACTTGTTATATATATATATATATATATATATAATCAAATTAAGCTAGTTTCATTAATTTAAACTTCTACTTTCTCATGTAATGAATAGATTGAAGGCATCACTAACTAGCCAATTGGACCCTCTCTCTTTGTGTGGCGACTATTTTGCAATGAGAGGCCTTACAACAACGACAAGCTACCACATGCATACCTTAAACTTTATGTCTATTTTTCTTAAGTCTGAGCATGAACCTTGCCCCTACCTAGGTGTTACAATATAGGACAGGTGTTGTTGTTGCTTATTGGATGAGGTAGTCAATTGTAGCTATGATGTAGGAAGCACCTATATGCTTAGTAGGAGGAGGTGTTTATCCCAGGTGTAGAGTCAAGCAGATGAGCATTGAGGTCATTAAGATTTAGGAATGATTGTAGAGTGAGATATTTCTCTTGAGGAGGGGGATAAGTTGAATTCCTTTGCGTTTCATTTGCTTGAAGTTGGTTGTGTGATTGTGTTTGTGGCTTGGTTACTAAAATATGTTAGGTATATATTCTATATGATTGCCTCTCACCCTCTCTTTCAATAATAACTATAATTCTTCATATGTTCGAACTACAACAACAACCTCATCTGTGATCCCCTCCTCATCAGTGGTATGGCCCATTACTGAAAGAGAGGATGTAGATGATAATTCAATACCAACGTTGTGATTCATTTCAGTTGTGCAAGATTCTTTTAATAACATAGGTGCATTTCATGAATTCTTTCTTGGAATTCCGTACCTTTATAGTAGAATATTCATACTTTGATTTGGCACTTGAGCGTCACAAGATGTTTTCAATAGGAGAGGTGCATGGTCTGGACTCTTCCACATATTTCCTTGTCTCTAGCATATAATCTCACTAACTTTATAACTTGGTTAGGTTCGTTGGAGTATGCCTTGATAATGTTAGATTTTGACTCATTTCCACTATTTTATTGTAGATTTTTGGGGTTTTGTGACGAAATTAAGAAGGAAAGAGTGCTTCTTAAAAAGATTCCAACTCTATAGAAGGGGAAATACCATTGTTGATACATCAATCACTCAAGAGAAGCGTTTGGTGATAAAGCTCTTGAGCCTTGCAATTGCCCAAGAGTGACTTGATTGTGCTATTCAAAGGTCTAACCCATGTAATTCTAAGGTCAAATGATGGGCTTGACACTAATAAGCCTATGACAGAGACCTCACCTCAAATTGTTGTAAAAAAAGGGTTCCTAATTTAACATATGGATATGTAAACAGTTCCTAGAGCCAACATGGTTGTTAATCCATCTCTTGCACAATTTTACTTCTTGAGTTTTATGAATAGAAATTTCTTCAAAGGCAATCGACTTCAACTACATGAGGGATCTATACAAGATTAGTTGCTTATTGATTTACACCATAAATGAAAATTTACATGGACCGTCTCCTAGATGTGTTGTTTTGAAGATTCCGAAGGGAATCTATAGCAGATTGATTACATTCATTTCTTGCCTAAAATTGGAATGTTTATTTTCTTTGTATATGTTTTTTCGACATTACCATTGATCTATTTTAACCTTGGACTTTGTCTTAATTGAATGGTCATAATCTAATGGTCTAATGAATTCATACTTCAGTCCGAGTCTGTGTCCAAATTATATAGATATTGCATTCTTAAGAAATCAAATTAATTGTTATTGTGCATATCATGTTGTTGGCAAATATGTTGATATTATTGGATCACTTAAGTATAATACTACTTGCTTTGCTGCAAGGAATCTACCTCATTATCTATTGAACTATAAGGGATGTTATTGAGAGAGTTGGTTATTCTCGTGATGAAAGGGATGTTGTGCCTACAACCCTTATTTATCTTACTCTTGCTTGTTTTAACTCTATTGTTGAAGAATCCTTTGCCTCCACTTGACACAATGACTAGTTATAGGTGAACCACACCTAGAATTATTGGAACTTGATCTATGTTTCTTTTTTTCCTATGTTTGCTAGATCCGCTTATCCTTGTAATACTACCTTCCCTACAAGAGTAGGTATGGATAACAAAACAAGATACCTCCTTACTATTGGACTTTATAAATAAATATATTTTAGTTGGGAAGAGAGAGTAGTCCATTGAGGATGAAATTTTAGAGCTTTCCACCATAGGTTAGTCCTTACATGCAGTGCACCACAAAGTAGGTCCTTGCATACATGTATGTCACATGCATGTCTGCAATACCACATTGGGTGTTTGCATGCATGTTTGCTATATATTTGCTTGCAATACCACATCAAACTGATTGATATGTAAGGTGAAAAATGCAATTTGAAGTTAGATGTAGAAGGTGAAAAATGTAGTTTGAAGTTAGATGTAGAAGGTGAAAAATGTAGTTTGAAGTTAGATGTAGAAGGCGAAAAATGTAGTTAAAGGTTAGAACTAGGCTAGAAGCAAGTGTGGTGGATAAGCTGATGGGACAACTTTGTAGTATAACAATTAATTGATGTTAGACTCTAATTAGTTTTGACAGTGCATTAAATTAGGGTAACCTAAGATTTTGAATGAAAAATATATTTTGGAACTTACAAAATTTTCAATAATACTTCAAACATTTTTTCCAATGAAAATTAAAAGAAAGAATAGTTTTGTAATCTGTGAATTCAAGCTTTTGTGATTCATATTGTTTCAAGAATTATTTTTCAGTGAAATCACATTCATGATTATTGATCAAAGCGTTTTGAACCACCCAATGTGATTCATCATCTTGATTTTGATGATAAACCACATTGGGTGGTTCGAAATGTATCAGATCAAATATTTATTATATGATTTCACCCAGAAAAAATTCTTAAAAAATAGGTTATATATATATATATATTAATTATATAAAACATGTGTAATAAAATTCAAATTAATAAATCAATCAACAACTAATAAAAAAAAATATCCGCAAGGGGTAGCTCAAGTGGTGATGGCCGTGGAATGAAGTCTCACCGAACTGGAGATCTTGGGTTCGATTCTTGTGCTACCCTCCTCGGAAGTGGGGTGAAAAACGGACATGTAAAAACTCGAAAATGAAATGGTCCTACCAAGCTTACAAAAAAATAACAACTAATAAAAGAATGGTTATCGAGACCAATAAAAATTGGCGCTCAACGCAGGATAAAAATAAATATAACACAAAATATTCGTATTTCATTGTTTTTAAATAACATAACATTTGTTCTTTTAATATTTTTTTGCTAATTAAATTTCCACTCATTAATTTTTTTGCTAATTAAATTTCCACTTGTATTAATGCAATGCAATGAAATTATATCTCTCAATGAAATTATAAAATTATATAATTACATGTCTCATATTATTGAAAAATTCCGTTCATGGACAATAAAATATCTAATTGACTTTTAAGAAAGGAAAAATCATTTGCAAAGCTAATGGCTATTAGTATAGTTAAACTGATAGTTAAATGTAGTGATATCTTCTTGGGTCTCAAGATATAATTATTGAATATAAAACAGGGTAGAGGCTGCGTGCCTCAAGATATCATTATTGAATACAAAACAAGGTAGGGGATGCGTACTTGGTAAGGAAACTTCTTTCTTCGTTAGGAAATAAAAAATAAGGTGGTGAAGGTTTTTGGTTTTGTTTTTTGTTTTTGTTTTTGCACCTGTATTAATGCAATGAAATTATATCTCTCAATGTAATTATAAAATTATATAATTACATGTCTCATATTATTGAAAAATTCTGTTCATGGACAATAAAATATCTAATTGACTTTTAAGAAAGGAAAATTCATTTGCAAAGGTAATGGCTATTAGTATAGTTAAACTGATAGTTAAAGGTAGTGATATCTTCTTGGGTCTCAAGATATAATTATTGAATATAAAACAGGGTAGGGGCTGCGTGCCTCAAGATATCATTATTGAATACAAAACAAGGTAGGGGATGCGTACTTGGTAAGGAAACTTCTTTCTTCGTTAGGAAATAAGAAATAAGGTGGTGAAGGTTTTTGGTTTTGTTTTTTGTTTTTGTTTTTGTTTTTGGGATTATTAGTTTAAAGAAAAAATTGAGGTAATGTTTTTTCAAAATATGTAAGTTAAGTTTTTGGTTTTTATTTTATTTTATTTTAAATATTGGTGACTATTATGTTTACAAAATATTTGTATCAAACAAATTAATTCAAATGGATTAATTTTTGCTAGTTTAACTATAGAGTTTGATCTCAAGAGTGTCGAAATAATTAAAACCGTGACCTCCATAACAATAATACTTTAATGACAAAAAGTCAACCAATTAAACTAGCTCTTGAAACTACAAAATACACAAATTATAAGAAATAGAAAACAATTTTATATTTTTTTTTAATTATAATTTTTTAATTAAAAAAAATTACAATTTTTATATATATTTTTTAATTATAATTTTTTAATATAAATTTTTTAAAAATATATAACGTATCTATATAAATTTGATTTTATGTATTTCTCATTGAAATTGAAATTATATATATTGATCATTATCATAATAAAAAAGGTTAATGGAAATTCTCTACAAATAACTTTATGTTTGAATTCTGCGAATCTAAATATAATTTTACCTAACATGTACGGTTAAAGGTTTATAAAAAATCCATATAAAAAAATCATTAACGAACTATGCCAACAAAGCACTAACCAAGTGTACTCCCAGTGTGCAATTATCTAGAGGCATATTACTTTATTCAAGGTCTCTCCTAAATTAGAACCATAACTTTATTGTTTTGCATTAAGAATCTTGCTTGAAATAGTGTGTTTGATATAACTGAGCTTGGACTACAAACAAATGTTTCTTAATGGACAGACTTGATGGTCTAATGATGGTTATAAATGGTTGTGTCAAAATCTAGTCTCCAATATTAGATTAAGCAAGCTATGGAGACTTAAATCAAAGTAGAAAACTTAGCTCTTAAAGCTCAAAGGCATATAGAAACCTTTAATCATCTTTTCCTTTTAAATTATTTTTAGAGGGATGGATCTAGGCTAGTGACTGCAATACCTAGGAAATGGCTTAGTTGAAATATTCCTCATTCTAGATAGAAGGAAACTTAAAAAAAAATTGTTTAATTTTGTGATTTTTCCAAATTTCCTTGGAATGGGTGTTTTGGTTCTTTATTTAGCTACTACCTTTCTCATTTCTTGTAAATCTTCCATGTCAGGAGATAAATTAAGTATCTCATGTATTATAATTTGTTTCTCTTAGTTGGAAATAAATGAATTATTAATCTTTTTTTTATGAAAGTTCAACATAGGAAATGATTTACATGATATGATAACTCCCTAATATGTATATTTATTTAGTTATTATAGAGCAGGTGTAGAAGGTAGAGATGGGTGTGGCACACTTCCACCAAATATTAAAATTTTGAGGAGGATATACCTACATTGTGAGTATGGAATTATTTTCCAATTCTTATACTCCATGATCCCATTCTTACCAGTTACAATGACATCAAGAAATTCCTAAGATCATGTTAACTAGTACATGGGATTGCAACTACTTCTATATGACCTTATCTATTTCTAAAGAAAAAAAAAAACTTCCTTTAAACTAAGGCAATACTAGATAGAAAAAAAAAAACTTCCTTTAAACTAAGGCAATACTAGATGGGAACCATTACCACTATTTTAGAATCAATTATAAATAGATGGGAACCACCACCAAAGAAAAAATTAACTACCTCCCAACGGAGGATCGCTGGTGTTGGTTAAATTATGATGTTTTATAATTCTATAACTAGTATTCCCAAGAATTTAATAACATTTTTGGTTATATGTGAATGTTGAACATTTAAGGCTAAGGGTAAGGAGTACAAATGACTCATTCCATTCCTTTCAAATATAGAAATAAAAATACAAATTAAATGGTCACTAGTCATTTCATTCTAATTCGGTTTCAATATCTTAGGTTTCATTTAAGGAGTTGAAGTTATGTGTAACACCTCACCCCACATTTGCCCACTTTAACATACTTGCCAAGGTAAACATGAGCTAATACTTACTACGAATGACCCAACTTCCAAGATTTAGTTTTGGAAATGGGGTCCACTTGTCCAAAACTTACTACAAACATCCAAAGACACATGGTCACACAACCATCAACCCAACTTTCCCTAGTTATCATTTCCCTTAGCTTGAACAATATTCAACCTAGATTAACTTCCCAACCACACAAATGTTGGATTTCCAGTGTGGCCAGTGACCTCTAGCTGCACAGATAACCCATCCTTAGTGTAGCTGCAACCGAGTTCTCCTAACTATGTGCATGCGGCCACCAGCACTGTTCCAGAATTTTAGGGATAACCTACAGGCCAATTGCCCATAATTTTCTAGAACTCTATCAACAATGTTTGTGTGTCTACATGCTCTATTCCCTACTCTGTTCTTGCTCGAACTTGTCCAACATATGTGAATCATTTATATAAACACTTTGTGACTATGGTACCTATAGGTCATGAATGCATAATTTGTTCATTATTTCATTAGTTTTGTTATAGATGCATCAAGGAGGCTCACTGCCCTCTCATACTAGTTGCAATAACCATAGGTTAGCTCATACATCCACATAAAACACCCAAGAGCCTGTCAACCATGAACAAGATTAATAACAAGAGCACTTCATATAATACGAAATATAACATGCATGTAACAACCATTTAACTAGAATGAAGCCATGACAAACCAGTCACATAATCAACACATAAACCAAAACTTGCATTATTTATCTTCATTAAAGAATAACACATATTGACAGCTGCATAGTGCCAACAAAGTTAGGGACTTCCATGTACCACCTGACCATAGTTGGGCTGAACTAATTCTTACTTTCCACCAATCACCCTCGTGCCATATTCCAAGCCTGAATTGGGGATTACATGGGATGAACCAAAACATATCCAAACATGGAATCCATAGGAAACCACCTCCACCCTCATGCCATTTTAGATATAAAACTTTTTCTACAAAGGTTCAGAAGCTAAAAATTTTACCACAAGGAGCCAAAATCCTGATGAACTTTATGTAAGCATTTCAGATCTTGTTTCCCTATATTTTCAGAGATATGGTCCAAAGAAGTTAGGGTTTTCGCATGATCTAGAATTTCGTCTCAAATAGGTGACCTTGGGAAAATTATCATATCTTCTTCTACGAGCATCGGATTTGAATTTTGTAAAAAGTTTCTAAAATTGCACGGATTGTAGTATCTTGTTTATTTTGTTCAGGTCTGAAGGTTGAAAAATTGACACTTGGCACTCCAGACAAGTTCGCTCTACTGAACTAGTCCATAATCATGTCATAGTGGGAGATTGGACATAACTTTATCTTGAAGAGTACAAATTTGGTCTGAATTGTGGCATTAGAAAGAAGACTCGGAGGGTTACAATAGGATCAAATGTCAGACATTAGAGATCTGAATTCATAGAGATACAACATATTCAATATCAAGCTCCTAAAAAACAAGAAAAAGGTGTGTATTTTTTTTTAAATTTACATAAATTTTGTTTGAAAAATTAGTTTGAAGTGATTCGAGGGGCATAGTGAAGCATCAATATCATTGCTTGATTCTAAAATGAATCAAAACAATAAAATATAAACACCTTGTAAGAAACCATAAATATCTATTATTACACATGAATAAGAGGAAGAAATGCAACATGATATATACAAATTACGAGACCAAGTGCAAAAAATTTTGCTCTTGCAAAGAGTAACCAAAAATGAAATGGAAACTAAGATGGATGGTTTGAAGAATGGTTTAAAATCAGACATGGAAGGTTTGAAGGATGGATTAAAAGTGGACATGGAAGGTTTGAAGGATGGTTTAAAAGCAGACAAGGAGGGTTTGAAAGAAGGTTTGACAAAGTTTCTACAAGAAATGCTTCCTAATGGTGAAAAGATATTAGGTGAAACTCATGATGAGAACAAAATAAATGTTAATAATGGTTTTATAGATTCTAACATTAGATTGAAGACCCACCATTTTCCAAAGATCGATATGAGAAAGTTTGATGGCAAGGATCTGGTAACATGGATACTACAGATGGAGCAATATTTTGATCTCCATAATGTGCAACACACACAAAAGGTACATAGTGCAACTTTATATTTAGAACCCAATCAATTTGTATCATATCGATGGATTTTTTTATTTTTTTTTTATCGTAAACCACTTGTCACTTGGTCAATTTTTACGGAGGAAACGATAGCACATTATTAGGATACAAAGAGAAACACCTTCTGTAGCCAATTGATAAATCTCAAACAAAAGGGTTCAATGGCGGAGCACGTTGAGGACTTCCAAAAATTGAATTTAAGGGTAAATGATATTCCAGAGGAACATAGGATTGATGTATTCATAGGGAATTTAAAGGATAACATCCAACATGAGGTTTACCATTGGGAACCTGATTCATTGGATAAGGCATTTAGGGTGGCAAGAAAAGTTGAAAGCAAAATTACGACAACAAGGAAATATACCACTCACAACTATAAACATGGAAATTTTGTTGTTCTTAGCCTTCTAAAACCTACAAGGCTGACACCACAACAATTGGAAGAAAAAGGGATTTGTTACAGTTGTGATAGAAAATACACTAAAGGTCATAAGTTTGATGAGAAGAAATTAGTTTACATAGATTGTGAAGAGGAGGAATAAAATGAAGAAGAAACATCAAAATAAGAGGATATACACTAGGAACTAACCCTAGAGAAAGAAGAAATGAATCCAACCATATTTTTTAATGCATTGGCAAGAATTACCACTCCTAAAACTCTCAATATATAAGGACATATCAAGAATAGAAAGGTAATAGTGTTGATTGATTCAGGTAGTACCCATAATTTTATTCATTGTAAGATAGCCAAGGAATTGAATTTCTTCTTATATCCAGCACCAGAGTGTCAAGTGATGGCTGCAAATGGAGGAACTATAAATTTCTCTAGAAAGTGCCATAATATCGAGTTAATCATGGTATAATATGTATTAAATAGTCCAATTATTTCCATTCCAATAGGTGGTGTTGATGTTGTACTAGGAGTACAACCGATAAAATATTTGGGTACGATAGCTTTTAATTTTCAAGAACTTTTCTTGAATTTTTTTTGGAAGGAAAGGAAGTTGAATTAAGGGATATCACAGGGAAACCATGAAAGATAATCAAATCTAATGGCATGACAAAGCTTCTAAATAAAGAACAATGGGGCATAATTGCACAATTATACTCACTAGAGATTCAAACGTTGAAATCATCTATTTCTCCATATCTCCAAAAAGTCTTAGACAATCATTACAAAGTATTTAAGACTCCCAAAGTCCTCCCACCTATTCGTGATCATGATAATGTTATTCATTCAATTCCAGGAAGTGTTCCTAAAAATATTAGGCCTTACAGATATACCTATGCCCAAAAAGTGAAATTGAACGTATGGTTGCAGAAATGATAGAGGTCGATATAATTCAACCTAGTCAAAGTTCTTTCTCTGCTTCACTATTATTGGTGATTAATAAGGATGGATTATGACACATCTTTCTGGATTATAGGGAGATCAATAAGCTCATTATTAAAGATAAATTTCCCCTTCTTGTCATTGATTAATTGTTGGATGAATTACATGGAGCAATTTGCTTCACCAAGTTGGATCTTTATTCAGGATATCATCAAATTAAAATGAAGACAGAAGACATTCCGAAAACAAAATTTAGAACTCATGAGGGTCACTATGAATTTTGGGTCATGCCTTTTGGCCTTACTAATGCACCCTCTACATTTCAAGATTTGATGAATTCCATTTTCAAACCCTTCCTTAGAAAAATTGTGTTAGTATTTTTTGATGATATACTAATCTACAACAAGTCTTGGAATGATCATGTTCAACATGTTGAGAGGGTGCTCAAACTATTGGAGGAGAAACAATTATATGTAAAAACCTCCAAATGTTTCGTTTGAGTACTTGAATTCAAATATTTGGGTCATATTGTATCTCATGAGGGTGTTAAGGTAGACCCTAACAAAATTAAAGCTATTAAGGAATGGAAAATCCCCACAACCATAAAGCATCTTTGAGGATTTCTTAGGTTGACAGGGTATTATCACAAGTTTGTTAAGAATTATGGGAGAATATCAGCACCTCTAACAACATTACTGAAGAAAGATGCATTTTACTGGACTCCGAAAGCAACTAAGGCCTTTGAACATCTTAAAGAGGTAATGTGCCAAGAACCAGTCTTAGCTACACCAAATTTCACAAGAACCTTTATCGTGGAATGTGATGCCTCAAGAAATGGAATTGGTGCTATTTTAATGCAAGAAGGAAGACCCATTTCGTTTGAAATTCGCCCAATCAAAGGAAAGTATTTACACAAACCTATTTATGAGAAGAAAATTTTGGAAATACTACATGCACTAAAGCAATGCTGACCTCACCTAATGGGAAGACACTTCAAGGTAAAAATAGATCATGATAGTCTTAAATAATTTTTGGAAAAAATATTATCTTTAGAAGAGTAGCAAAAATGGGTCACAAAGATGTTGGGTTATGACCTTGAAATCATCTACAAAAAGGGAAGAAAAATGTTGTGCAGATGCACTGTCAAGAAATAATGAGGACGTGGAAGGATTTATTTGTGCCATTTCTATTATCCAACCAGATTGGATAACCGAAGTAAGGGATGAATGGAAGAATGAAGAAGTGTGGACACTCATTCAAAAGTTGCAACAAGATCCCAGTACATCTGATACATTTAGCTAGAAAAATTATTCATTATGGTATAAATATCGCTTATATCTTTGTAAGAATTCCCAACTCAAACAAAAGATTCTTTTGGAATTGCACACCTCTCGCTTAGGAGGGCACTCAATATTTTTAAAAACTTACCATAGGGTCAAGAAGGAATTTTTTGGGAGGGCCTTAAATCTAATATTCAAAAGTTCGTGGCAGAATGTTTCGTTTGCAAACAAAATTAAATTGAGACAATTAATACCTCGGGTCTGTTACAACCTTTAGACATTCCAAGTCAATGTTGGGAGGAGGTTTCAATGGATTTTATCACTGGTTTACCCAAGTCCGAAGGAAAGCATGTCATCATGGTGGTAATCGATAGAATTACCAAGTATGCACATTTTTTTGCATTATCTCATCCATTTAAAGCTAGTACAATTGTTACTGCATTTATGGAGACAATTCAAAAGCTACATGGAAACCTGAAGATTATTGTAAGTGATAAAGATCCCATTTTCACTGGAAATTTTTGGACAGATTTATTTTCTTGTTTGGGTACTCAATTAGCTCATAGCTCATCTTATCATCCTCAATCTGATGGGAAAACTGAGATAGTTAACAAATGTTTGGAAGGATATCTTCGTTGCTTTGTATCTAATAAGCGAACAAAATGGGTAAAGTGGTTACCTCTGGCTAAATGGTGGTATAACACTTCCTTCCATACTACAGCAAAAATGACCCCATTTATGGCATTTTATGGATATCGTCCACCTTCCATCACATCATATTCAAGATAAAATTCTAAGGTTCAAGCAATGGAAGATCACATCGAGCATCAACAACAGGTTCTCCAACTCTTAAAGGATAACCTCACTTTGGCACGAAATCAAATGAAACAACAGGCAGATAAACATCACAGTGAAAAAAGTTTTGATGTAGGTGATTGGGTAATTTTATGACTACAACCATACAAACAAATGTCCCTCAAGAAAGCTAAGAAGGATAATAAATTATCACCAAAGTATTATGGTCCTTACAAGGTGTTGCAAAATATTAGTACTATGTCAAGCAAATTGGAGCTTCCTGCATCTTTCTGAGTGCACCCAATTTTCCATGTTTCATGCTTAAAGAAGGTTACAGGTGACAAGCTCCTAGTTCAAACAATATTGCCAGAACTTGATGAGGAAGGAAAATCATATTGGAACTTGAAGCAGTCACAGAAATAAGAACCTGGCAGCTATGAAATCGATCAATTTTAGAGTATCTCATCAAGTTGAATAACTTACCCGTTGAAGAGTCCACATGAGAGGATGAGAATTTTATACAGAAGCATCCAAAACTACTCAAGTGTTGAGGAAAACACATTTTTGAATGAGGGGCATGTTAGGTCCCTATAGTACTAGTGTAGCCCCTTATTGTTATTGTTAGTGTAGCCCCCTTATTGTGATTGTTGTGCCCATGTAATCCCCATATTGTTTATCATTGTGCCCCATAGAAGCCGACTATTGTTATTGTTGTGCCCTTACATTATTATTATTGTGTAGGCTCTGATTATATTGTGACCCCTTAGACTCCTATATATATAAAGGAGGTATTGTCATTTGTATCATCCAAGAATTGTTAATTTATGTAATGTAAAGGAGGTTTCTCCCTCGAAGAGGCTAATTTCTAAGTCGGTGATATATCTTTTCTTCTATTTTGGAGTTGGTTTCATAACTCCACCTACAATTAAGAGATTACTTGGAGAAAACCATTTGCACTCTCAACCCTTCATATTTTCCTAAGAGCACCTCAACCAAGATCTAAAATTTATTGGAATCCAAAGATAAACCTAACAAGGAACCCAACACATCATGGCTATCGAGGAAACAACATAAGGAAAGGTTGTACATAACTGTCATTCCAGGAAAATCTCCATGCCAATGACAAAAAATTGACCAATAAACCAATGCATGAACCATGCATACAAAGCCCAACAAGATAATCAAACATGCACATTGTTACCTGCAAAAATCTCCTGATGGCTGCTCTTCCTCTATTATTTTTTGCCCTTACTAGCTACTATCCAAACCTTCTTCTTGGATGCCACGTGAATCCTCCTGTGCTCCTTCGTTCCCTTGCTTGTCTCTTTCTTCTGTCTTGCTTGTGTCCAAGTGCTCTCTAGTGTTGTAGAGCTCTCTCTTTTTTCCCTTTTTTCCCAAAGAGAATGCTACAATGTTCTCTCTCCAGTTTTCTTTTCTTTTTCTTCATTTTTCCTTGCATGCATATTCTGTTACTATTTTTATCCTTTTTTGTCTCTTCCCCTTCCCCACTTTTTGAAGTGGAATTTATTTCATTTTTCTTTATTTCTTTTGCATTTTTCCACATGTCCTTGCTAGCATGTAATAAATAATTTTCCATTTATTTCCTTCTGCCTATTGCCAATGCTAATTTCCATAGCTAATAAATAATTAAACATAAGTGGATCCCAATGTAATGTTTCCCCCCTCATTCTGTAGGTTTTAACCCCATACATAAATTACCTGCATACAAATTCTAAAACACAAAAAATAAACAATGCGAGAGCATAACACATATATACAGAGATTTTCCCCTGAATCCCAAAACTAGGACTACCAGCTTGATTTTTCATTATGTTCCTTTCAATGTTACAATACATATTTATACATGCTGAAGCATCCAATACCATGGACCGAAAAACCA
>APFE031741201.1:0-41968 GCA_000404065.3 Pinus taeda | reverse complement strand
CAACAAAGCCACGAATATCCAACACTCTGTCCAATCATAGTCTTCCTTGATAGCACAAACCATAATCACTAGTGCCACGCAAATCCCTGAAAACCCGATTCACTGTTGTCGAGTGCTCCTTCCCTGGTTTTGACATAAATCTGCTCAATACTCCCGCTGCATGTGCAATGTCTGGTCTAGTATAGACCATCGCATACATCAGGCTACCAACTGCACTTGCATATGGAACACGGGACATTTCCTCTTCCTCTTCTTGTGTCTTGGGACACTGTTCAGCAGATAACTTTACACCTACAGGAATAGGACCCTTCACCAGTTTACTATCCTGCATATTAAACCTTTTGCAATATTGTCTCAACATACTTCCTCTGATTTAACCAGAGCTTCCTCTTTGCCCAATCTCTTTTACTTTTCATGCCCAAAATATAGTTTGCAGCACCAAGATCTTTCATGTCGAATTTAGAGGACAAATGGGTATTCAAATCCTGGATAATTTCTTTGTCATTTCCAACCAGCAACATATCATCCACATACAAGACCAAATAAATAACATGGTCACCAATTAATTTAAAATACACACGGTGATCTGCTTTGCTTCTAGTGAAGCCAAGTCCCAGTATAAATGTATCAAATTTCTAATACCACATCCTTGGTGACTGTTTTAACCCATACAGAGACTTCTTTAACTTGCATACCAGTTCTTTCTTACCCTCCACGACAAAGCCTTCAGGTTGTTTCATGTAGATCTCCTCTTCCAGATCCCCGTGAAGAAATGTTGTCTTCACATCCATCTATTCTACCTCAAAATCAAAAGCAGCAACAACAGATAAAAGTAATCTAATAGATACTACCTTGGCAACAGGAGAAAAAATATCACCAAAATCAATTCCTGGCACCTGGGAATAACCTTTTGCTACCAACCGAGGTTTGTATTTCTCCACCTTTCCTTCTGCATCTGTCTTCTTCTTGAACACCCATTTGTTGCCAATGGGTTTCCTTCCTGTCGGCAACTCCACCATATCGCAAGCCTCATTTTTGTACAAAGATGTCATTTCATCAACCATGGCCTCTTTCCAGAATTTGCCATCCTCTGAATCTACTGCTTCCTTCACAGTTCTGGGATCATCATCAGTAACAGATAAAGCAAAATTTGAACAGAAAGCAAATGGACTATACCTTTCTGGCTAACTTCTTTCTCGAACTGATCTTCTCACACCTGGAGTTTGTGGCTCTTCATCTTCTGATTCTTCCTCCTTAAGCTCAAACTCTATCTTCTCGGGTTCCTGTGGTTGGAATTCATGTTTAATAATATATTTTACCTCTTTGAACACCACATACCGATTGTACACAACCTTCCTTATTACTGGGTTCCAAAGCTTATAACCCTTTAAACCATCCTTATACCCAATAAAGATGCACTTTTCAGATTTACTATCCAACTTGGTTCTTTTCTCCTCTGGAACATGTACATATGCATCACATCCAAATACCCTCAGATGTGAAAGAGAGGGTTTCTTACCAGTCCATACCTCTTGTGGAGTCTTATCGTCCAACTCTGATGAAGGTGATCTGTTCACCAGGTAACATGCTATCTCCACCGTCTCTGCCCAGAATTCCTGTCCTAACTCGGCACCACTAAGCATGCTTATTGCCCTTTCCATCAACATCTTGTTCATTCTTTCTCCAACTCCATTTTTTTCAAGTGTATATGGAGTAGTCTTTTGTCGTGCTATACCACACTTCTTATAGAATTCTTCAAATTCCTTGTTGCAAAAATCTCCACCATTATCTGTCCTCAACACCTTTATTTTCTTCTTTGTCTGGTTTTCCACTAGAGCCTTAAATTCTTTAAACCTGTCAAAGACTTCAGATTTCTTCTTAAGGATATCTATCCATGTATTCATTGAGAAGTAATCTATAAATGATACATAGTACACAAACTTACCCAGTGATGGAACCTTCACAGGTCCAAACACATCACTGTGCATAAGTTCTAATATATGTTCAACCCTCTTACCACCAAAGGGGAAACTCACCTGATTCTGCTTCCCATATACACAATTTTCACAGAAATAAAAATCCAGAGAGCTATTATTCATACCTTCTACCATACCTTTACCATGAAGTATTCGAAGGCCTTTCTCTCCAATATGTCCAAGCCTTTGATGCCATAGCATGGTCTTCTCTCCAGAAACCACTAGATTTTCTGCTTCACTTTCAGGAACCACATAACTGTTGCACCCATCAATAATAGTGCTACCTTGCAGCTTGTACAAATTTCCAATCTAAACTCCCCGCATCAATACCAGTGCTCCCCGAACCATTTTGTAGGTATCCTTCTCGAACACTATTTTTACACCTGCATCATCCATCTTTCTTATGGAAATCAGATTCTGGCCAATGCAGGAATATGCAGAACACCCGGAAGTGTTCTAACCCTTCCACCTTGCAACTTCAACTTTAATTTTCCGTGACCAACAATTCTAACCTTCCCGTCATCCCCAAGAAGACATCACCACCATCATATTTTTCATACTCGCAGAACCACTCTCTATGGAGAGTGAAGTGAAAGGATGCACCTGAGTCAATCAACCATGCCTCATGATCTACATGTGTACTTTAAGAAGCCAAGTACACATCCCCACCTTCATCTGAGGTGGTTTTCTCCTTTGTAGAAGGAGCATCATCAAATCCCTTTCCTTTGTCAGGAGCTTTAGATTTACAATTCCTTTTGTAGGGCCTTCCTTTCCGCATTTCCAGCACACCACCTTTACAGGTTTTCCTGGAGATTTAGATATCCCTCTAGATTTAGATCTCCCACACGATGACTTATTTTTGTTTCTATTCTGGGACCATCCTTGTACAGACAAGGCATCACCATTCTGGCTCCATATTTTTCCGTCTCATCTCCTCCATCAGCAAGGATGAGACTATTTCATCAAATTGCAAGGTAGTTGCATTGCTACCTATTACAATAACCAGACTATCCCACGAATTTGGTAGAGAACACAACAAACTGATGCACTTATCTTCATCTAAAACTCTAATATCAACAGATAATAACTGACTTACCACAGTATTAAATGTGTTCATATGTTCTGTCACTGAGTCTCCATCTTTCATCCTCATGTTATACAACTTTTTCCATAGGAACATTTTATTCACCAAAGACTTATATTGGTACAAAGTCCTTAACTTTTCCCACAAAGGATTTGCCGTAGCTTCCCCTGATACATTTAGCTATACTGAATCTGAGACACACAATCGTATTGTGCTCTTAGCCTTTCGATCCAACTTCTTCCATTCTTCATCAGACACTCCCGTTGGTTTAGTACCTGGATCTACCGTGACCCAGTGATCTTTATCCACCAACATATCCTCCATCTTGAGTTTCCATAACTCAAAACTCTGTCCATTAAATTTCTCGATCTCTATCTTTCCACTGCTCGTCATCTTCTTTCACCACCAGAATCGATCCCGCAGATCTCCCACTAAACAGGGTCTACCACAGGCCCAAGCGAAACCCCTCAGTAATAAAGGCGTCCCCTTGAAGCCAAAACAACTTTGATACTAAATGTAGGTTTTAACCCCATACAGAAATTACCTGCATATGAATTATAAAGCACAGAAAATAAACAATGCGAGAGCATAACACATAAAACACATATACACAGAGATTTTCCCCTGGATCCCAAAATCGGGACTACTAGCTTGATTTTTCATTATGTTCCTTTCAATGTTGCAATACATATTTATACATGCCGAAGCATCCAATACCATGGACCGAAAAACCATCGTGTCCAAAACCATGGACCGAAAACCATTGTGTCCAAAACCATGTGTGAAAATCATGCACAAAACCATAAGGAGGTCTGCCCAACCTAATATAGCGTCCAAAAACAAAAATTTTCGGGGCGCTGCCCTGGACCCCATAGAGGGGGCTACCCGCACCCCTCAAACCCCCTGTGACCCCCCCGCTACGCAATTGGTGTAACGAAGGGGGGGCTCTGCCCCCCCTCTAAACCCCTGGTTAACTACATGGGCTAGTCATGGAAAGAATATAACACAACCCAACACATTCAACCTGGAATACGTGTCCCATGACCTTGGTCCTATTTATTTTCTTTCATAATGTCCATAATTTATTTATTTGCATGGAAATTTAACCCGGAGTTGTTACACTATGTAACATGATGATTAAATAACCTTTTCTTGATAGTTTTAAGATGATTAATAGGAATATTCAGCTTTTGGTGGATACTAGTCATGGGTTGAAACTGTCTTTTAGTATTGGAGTAAGAATTTAAATGATTTTGAATTGGTTGAGATATTATATTTTCAAAATATAAGAAAATGAGTTAATGACCAAAAATTTAAAGGCATTTAGTAAAAGTGGAAGACTACCCCTTATAAATCACCAACAAATAATTTTAAGTAACCATGTTTTACTTGCACATAATGATGATGTTTCAAATTAACATATTTAAATTATATTAGCAAAAACTAAATCAATAATATTAAATTTGATCTCACGCACACACACACATAATGCACAACGAAGTAGGGAAAATGTGCATATATTTAAGAAAATTAGATAGTTGACCATTGATTTGTTATTTTTCAATATTAAAAAAAAAAAAGAAAAGAAAAAAAGAAAAAAAAACTTTTTATATTAATAAGAGTGAATATACATATTGTTGTTCCAGAGGACTATCCAAAACAAATTGTGCCAAACGCTAGTAAAGAAAATACATAAAAAAAATTCAACAAAATTTCCTTGAATTTTCATAAAAATAAACATGTTTTTCTTGTCCTTCTTCATGTGAAGTTGTATTGTGTGGCTATAAGGCGCATTATAATGTTGTAAGCTACTGGATGATTTTCTTCAAATACCTTTCTTGTGTTACCTGAGTGGCACAAATATTCTTTAATAACTCATCTGAAAATAACCTGTAAAGATCATCTTCAAAAAAAAATGTGATGTGTAATATGTAGTTGAAGTGTTAAATGTGTATGACCATATGGTCATGTTACACTCCTTCCATAAAATCAGAGAAAACAAAATTTCCTATGGGCAACTCAGGTGCTCTTTTTGAGAGTTTGTGGGCAGTGTTGTTGAGCTCGCAAATTATGTGTGTAAAAGACATCCAATAAAAGGAAGAAACAATGTCTCTAGTGTCCCATAGAATCAATTGTAAATAGATGTTTTCAATGGTGATATTGTTTTCTTTCAAGTTAATAACACACTTTGATTCTCCTAGAATTTGTGGTGACTTGACTTTTTTGAGAGCTGCCACTTCTAGAAGGGTGTGAAGGGCTACGAATTCTACATGACAAGATGATTGTGAGAAAGAGAACCACACCCAGTTCACATCTTGGTAGATTCTCTTTGGTTCTTCCGTGAAAGACACCTCATGGAATACCTAGAGTGAGAGGTGGCATGCTAGGAACTTGACATTTCAGGGGCTTAGGTTCCACTCTGTATTCCTCACATAGTTTTATAACTAATCACGTTGTGACCTATGTAGGGATGTATCTACAACTAAATATGTTGTTTTATATAGCCCACCATAAAATATTTATAAGGATGTAAGGAAGTACTCTGAAAAATTTAGTATCTTTATTGTTTATCCAGGTTTCTAGAACATCTTCTGATCCCTTTCTTGTCTAGAAGCCATTGATATACATGACATGGAAGGTGGATGATATGACATGTATTGTATAGGAGTAAGTGAAAAATAGGTCAGATACATTATCAATTTCTTATTTTCATAAAGCGAGGAGGCTTCGTCCCCACCATCCTCTTTTATTGAGATAATCCCATGTGATTATTTTTTTTGGATAATCCATGAAAGAGAGTTATTTACTTTTTAGTGGAGAGTCTAATTTCCATAAAGGATCCCACCACCATCTTTTTGGGTTTGTGAATTATTTTTCATTGTGTACTTCATATCCCAATTTAGGTGTGAAACCCCCATTGCTAGGGTTCTTTGAGCATAGTAGGTCATCCTCTACATCTTCCTTTAGAATGATAAGATTGGAGGTTAGGATTCTAATGTATCCTTTGCACTCCTCAACTTTTTGTCTTATTAGACTTGGAGAAAAATCATTTTTCCTTCTGGCCTCTCCCTTTCTTGTGGATATTAGGCCTTGGCATCTCTAAGTGTATAAACACTTGCGACATGGATGTGATCGATGCTGGAGTTGGATAGAGAGAAATATTCCCCTACTCCAATCCAAGGGTCAATATCTAGTTTGATTTGATGCCTATTGCTAACTCTCTAGATTTTCCAAGGGCTAATGAGTGGGAAGGTTTGAACAAGGGATTTCAAAGTATTAGGATTTTCTTGGAAGATGAAACCAATGAAATAAGGAGATGTTAGGAAGGTATTTAGCTTTGAGTCTATTATCCTAGAGTGATGAATTTTTCTCTGGTATTTAGACGCTTCTAGCTACAAGGGATTTTTTGAAAGTGTATATGTTCTTGAAGCCCAAGGGCCCAAATTATTTGGTAAGGCAAGTATTCTCCATTTAATAAGGTGGATTGATATAACATGTTTATTTCCCAACTAGAGAAAGTAGAAGTAGGCTTTCCTAATTTTTGTGAGAATTCCATTTAGAACATATGACATTGAACATGTAACAACCTCGGTTAAAAGTTCATGTAATAAAGTCAATAAAGGAAAAATAAGACCAAGGTCACATGACACATATTCCAAGTTGAATGTTGGGCAAAATATCCTAGTGGGTGTTCATTTGGTTTATTATGGCTAAGGAAATTGGCAAAAGCATTGAAAAGGTCAAGAGGCATTTATTGGCATTTATTTATGAAAATAATGGAAATAAGAGAAAAGGGATATGAAAGGTAACATATTTGCATGAGGAAGAAATTGAAGGCAAAATGAAGGAAAATGAAGAAAATAGAGGCCTCAATGATAAAAAATCTTTTGAGGATCAATTCATGGATTTTTATTAGTGTTAGCTTTTAACAGTTCTATGGTGGAGCTCTCTCTCTATTCTCTTTCTTCTCTCATACTCTTGTGCACTTAGAGCATTCTTGGAGCACTCTAGCCTTGGAGGAAGGAAGGAAAATGAAGAACAAGAAAGGAAAGGAAATCAAGGATCTAAGTAATACAAAGTTAGATCTAGTGACTACAAAAGGATTACTTGTAGGTATCAAGTTGCATGTATGATTTCCTTGCTAGTTTTGCATGGTATATGGATGTATGTATTTGGTTCTCTTGTTGTCATTGGCATGGGTTTTTCTAGGTGTGACAATGGTATTTAGCCTTGCCTTTCCATTTCTAAATAGCCATGGTGTGATGGGGTTCTTTTACTTGGTTGAGCTTTGGATTGCTGAATGGTTTTGGAACTGGGTGAGGTGGTCTCAGGAAAATTCCCAAGGGCATAGAAATCCTTTGACTAGTAATGGCATGATACACAGCAAAGCCTAAGGGTGGAGAAAGGAAAATTCCTGAAGGTATTGGTAACTAAATCCATGGAATCTGAGCTTGTTTAGGGCCTAGTGGTCCCTTGACCATTTTTGGCAGGATTGCAATAAAGCCTGGTAGTGTATGTTTATTGTTTGGCCTAGGAATCCCTTGACTGGTAATGGCGAGATTGTGGTAAAGCGTGGTTGTATAGGTGAGGGTCTCGGGCCTAGGAGTCCCTTGATCGATTTTGGCACGATTGCAGTAAAGCTTGAGGAAGCCTTGGTTGCTTTGTTGTGAGTCAAACATTCATGCTTGGAATATGGCACAGGGGTGATTGGCTGAAGAAAGATTTGGTTCAGCCTAATCTATGGTCGGGTGATACGTGGAATTCCCTAACTTAGTTAGATTTTGCATATGTTAATAAAAGCTCTTTTTAGTCTTGTATTTTATGAGTAAATGTAGTTGTTATGATGTGTCTTTGGTGATTTTTTTCTATTGTTATTATTTTGGTTATATGTTGGTTATAAACATGGTTTCATGAAAGATTCTAGTTATGGCTCTTATCATGTTTTGATTGGTAAAAAAATGGTTATTGAATGCATGGCATAATATATGTTATTCCAACTATTATGAGAGGGAGATAGACCTTCTTGATTATTATCAGATAAGTATGAGACCCCTATGTTTAGATATGCATTCATGACCTGTAGATTACATGTTCTTAATGTGTTTGACGAAATGTATGCCATGGTTAGGCTTGGTTAGGTCAAGTCCTTAATCAATTTTTGTGTTAGAGGCTTTGTCTTTGTGTCATTTATTGTTTTGGAAAGTCTCATCAAGTTATGGGAAGTGATATGGAGACTAGCCTTGGAAAGGTGGCACAGATCTTGTGGCTGCATGCACAGAACTGGGAAAATTAGACTATAGTTGTTGGCTTTCCTTGTCATGGAAGTGACTAGAGGGTTACAGTCAAATTTATGTAGTGTTATACCTATGGCTGGGAGTTCATATCACTAAAATAGAAATTTAACTCTGGGTTTGGGCACCTGGAGTGGTTTTTTAGCTCCTGGGGGTCATGTAACACTGAGGGAAGTTAGTAAGTTTTTAGTTGTTGACCCCACTTCCATAAGTTAATCTTGGAGGTTGGGTCATATCATATTAACTCTTCATCACATGTTTACTCTGGTAAACCGATGAAATTGGGTAAATGTGGGAAGAGCATGTTACAAGGTGGTATTAGATCGAGTTTATGTTATCTTTAGGTGATATTTGATACTACAGAGTGGTATCAAAGCTTTCAGGTTCAAACAATTGGACTGGATGGGCATAATGTGTTTGTCATGCATGCATGTTAGTTGTCTATGTGATTGTTATGCATGCATTGTGATAGTTATTGTTGCAGTTTGTGTCATCGTGATTCTTTTGATATGTTATGAGGTTGATATGTTGGATGTGATAGAACAGGAGCAGAAGATTATCAAGGTGAGGTTGCAGCACTGGACCTCAGGATAAGAGAATATCGTCATACAAGTTTTCATGTTGGGCTTGTAGGTATGTTGGTTAATGGTTTCTATATGCATTATGGTTATATGCATGCATGTCATTCTATTGTTGTTGTGGTTAAATGCATGACAGACACTAGTTGTTAAGTGCAGTCATATGTACATGCATCAGTTAGTCATGCTTGGTAGTTAATTTGTTATTATATGCATTGCGGCCATACACATGATGAGTATGTTCAATGCATTTGAGATCTTGATGTTATATGTATCATGTTAATCTGGATTGGCTTGTGGAGATGGTTATGGTTATGATATTCAGGTATGAGTCAATATACTTGTGATATTGTGTCATACTATTCTATACTGACTTGTGCAAATGTGATAGCCTCTCTTGAGATACATTGATGTATGAGTTTGATTATGTCATCTATTTGGTTTATCTAACATGGGATTTTTATAGGTTGTTTGAATGTTTGATTAATTGCATGATATGAGTATGTGTCTATAAGATTGCATGAAGGAATGATATTGTTTTAAGACGGTTGTACTAACACATTATGTGTTGAGACAGTTGATATGCACTTGAGTGCAAGGGGGTTCTAGTTGTAGTATTATGATTGATGAATGTGAGTTGATTATGACATGGTTGTGAGTCTTGGTAAAGGATTATTTCAAATTAATATACACAATGTATTGATCTTTGGAACATGTTACTGACATGTGTGAACAGTTTCAGGGAAACATGCTTGGAATTAGCGTGACAAGGTAACAATTGATTTTTTTATATAAATAACAACTCAGCGATTTGATAATACATAATAAGGCTTGACTACAGCAAGGAAAAAGGTAAAATAAAGGCTTTGCGTGAGAATTCCTTTGGTTATATTTGGAAACTGCAATTCCAAATGAATGAGTTCTTTTCATGAATACAATAAGTCCTTAACCTTGATTTTGTCTGACATTATGTGGATATGTGATATATTCATGAACATGTATTTGTAAGTATAACAGTTGATTTCCAGTTATAGATAGATATGTCAAGGGAATTGGAGTCCCTTGAGAGATGGCATGGAATTTTTCAATTACAAGGCAACATGCTTGGCACTACAAGGTAAGGTAACTGGTATGTTGATATATTTATTTATGAGCTGAAAATTATGTGTTTATGGTAGTATGATGCAAGGATTACATGGCAAAAGAGACTGCCATGCAATCTTGAAGAAGGCTCGGATTGAGATTTCCCTTGGAAGCATTGGGAACCTATGGGGATAGAGTCATGGTGCCTATTGATAGTATTATGCTTTCGGTGCTTTGTGATTTGTTTTCTCTTGATTTGCAGTTTTGTTTATGTCTAGTGCATGGCCATGCCACTTTTCTTGTGGTGTCATATTGTTATTGGTTTTCATGGTTTTCTTCTTGTTTATTTATTTTTCTTTACTTTTATGTTTTGAGGGCCTTGGGAATTGTTTTGGGGAAGAGGAAAGTTAATGGAGCTCAAGGAGAGTTGAATGAAACCCAATAGGTAATGAAAGACTTAGATGAAGCCCGGTGCACAAGTGAAGGGAAGTTGAAGGCAATAGTATGACAACCAAATGGATTGGTTGGGTCCATTGGGGTAGATGGATGATGATATGATAGTCATTATATATTTTTTCTACAAATCAGCTAGCTCTGATACCATGTAGAAACTCCCACCTGTAGATCACCTGGTAATGCAATATACTAAAGAAAAACACTTGATCTACTTCTACAAACAATTTAGCGGAAGCTTAATCACATATGAGCAATATCGACCAAGAACACATATAACTGAGAAGAGAAAGCATTCACACATAACACAGAAATATAATCCGGGGAAAGCCTCAGCCTAAAACCCCACTCTCTGTATTATCATACATAGGATTTATACAAAGCCTTAGCTCTCACACAGCTAGCCAGCTCTTAGTACAATCCTCACAGATGAAGGTGGAAATACATCAGGATTACACAAAGCCTTAGCTCTCAGTGTAATCCTCCTGGATGCTCATAGGCAATCAAGACTTCTCCTAAGCCTTCTCCTCTGCCCTCCAAGCCTCCTATTTCCTTGCACAGTTTTTCTTAGGTGATCTGTTACCAAGTGTAGCGCTGATCTCTCACACTAATCTCACACCCTGTAAAACTGCACAATCCTCAAGGAACCTTAATCCTTCTGCTTGGATGATTTTCCTTTATAGGAAAAATCCATCCAATTGATAGTACACTGTCCCTCCTCTGATCTCAACTGGGTCTTTCTTTGAACTGCCATGCATCAGTTATCCATGAGTGAATACTCAATTATCTAAAAAAGTAGTAGTTACATGCATGCAAGCATTAACTAACTGAATCTCATTAGTTTAACAACTTGTTAAATTAATCTAACTGGACTTGACTAAGTTAAACTAAGTCAACTGATCCTCTCAATATAGAACTCATCCTTCATTCCTCAATCAGTGGAGCAAATCAAGGACACATTCGCCAATCAGTGGAGAAATTATTTCATGTTCTCACAAAGACTTCAAGTTTTATTTTCCCTAACTAATTAACTCATGGAGAATTAATTAATTAATTTTCAAACTGATGGTAAGACCAAATTCGAATTTTACTTCCTATTTTAGACCAGGGACTGCCTAAAAATGGGAATCCAACCTGCACTACTAAAAATAGAACTTATATTTTTTAGCACTTCCATTTTTCATTCCCTGTTACCCAATCCAACACTGATGCCCAAACTGCTATTTTTAGCAGTGATATTTTTAGCACTTCTATTTTTAGCAATTTCTTGTTGCCAATTTTCAATAGTCATGAGAAGGGTAATAGGAAAGGTAAAGTAAGTGGATTTGAGGCATCATATGCCTTATCTATTTTGGGAACTATTGTTCTCAATGTTGTACATGTTGTACATAGATAAAGGGATTTATCTTAACCTAGACCTTATGATATCTAGTAATTATGTTGTGATCATGATTATGTTGATGTCTATATATGTATACATGTATATATGAATGCCATTTTACTATAGAGTCACCAGGGATCATGATTCTTTTATGCTAATTTCTATATATATGTATGTATGTATGTCATTATCTAACAGGGTTGTCAGGGATCATTCTTGTGGAGGAATGATTGCTTATGCAAGTGAATGGCATGAAGAGGTTCCTGGATATGAGGAATAAAGTGGGAAGAGTAGCCCTGGAAGCTCTATGATGTTAGTTTCATGTGGATATAATTTGATATTATGTGTTTATACTATGTCTATGTTTATGCTATGATAGGTAATGTTGAGGGATGCATCAGCGAAATGCAAGCAGTGTGCTATGCGACATGTTGGGACAAGCATGGATAGTGGAAAGACACTAGAGGTAAGGTTGCTTGGTATAGTTAGTGTGGTATTTGGATGTGAAATACTACTATTTTATATATGTTTTACATGTTGTAAATGAAATTTTGTGTACATATAGTGATGTATGCATGTTGCATGTGTGGTACTGTGTACATATAATGTTGTGTGCATGTTGTATGAGAGCTATTATGTACATATAGTGTTGTGTGCATGTTGTATGTGTGGTGTTGTGTACATATAATTGTATGTTCATGTTGTATGTGCAGTATTGTGTACATATAGTGTTGTGTGCATGTTGTATGTGCAGTACTGTGTACATATAATGTTGTGTGCATGTTGTATGTGCGGTGCTGTGTACATATGGTGGTGTGTGCATGTTGTATATGCGTTGTTGTGTACATATGGTGCGGTGTGTATGTTGTACATGTGGTGTTGTGTGCATGTGGTGATATGTACCTATGGTATATGAGGTGTTGCATGCATGTGGTGTTGTGTACACATTGTGCAAGTGGTGTTGTGTGCATGTGGTGTTGTGTACACGTTGTGCAGGTGGTTTTTTGTACATGTGGTGTTGTGTACACATTGTGCAGGTGGTGATGTGTACATGTGGTGTTGTGTACACGTTGTGTATGTGGTGATGTGTACAGGTCGTGGTGTGCACATGTGGTACATGTGGTGCTGTTGTACATGTGGTATTGTGTACATGTCATACATGTTGTGTTGTGTATATGTGCTATTGTGTTATGAGTATTGTGTAGTTGTTTCACCATGGCATGTGTGTTCGTTGTGTTGTACTTTGTGTATGCATATGCATTTTGTTGTACATCAGATGTAGGAGTATGTATTGTGTTGCATTATACACCGATTGTGGGTGTATGTGTCGTGATGTATACTGGGTATAGGTGTATGTATTATGTGGTGCCTTACGTCATGTGTGGGTATATGTGTTATGATGTACATTATGTGTATGTGTACGTGATTGAAGAAAAGAAAAGGTATTGCGTACTTACCGGGCTTGGCAACCAATCCGGTGTGTGTATGGAAAGGACAAAGAAGAAAGGTAGAAGCAAAGAACATATTGAAGGATAAGTATCAATATCTTATTTCACTTTTAATGATGCATGTGATCTATGACTCTTATTTATGATGGTTACATGTCATCTATGATTTTGATTTATGATGGTTAAATTTTGAGTTAACCAGATGTGATATGTGTATACATGATGGTTTGACCAAAGAGTTTGTTTAACTTGTTGTGACAAGAAGTAAACAGAATTGTAGGTGTACCTTATTGATGAGATACCAATGAGGTATGATTTGAGTTTATTTCAATTAGTTTTGAATCTAATGGCGGTAATGTGCTTGGTACAGGAAAGCATGGTTGAAATGCTCTGTTTGCAGTGGTTGAACTTGACTACAAGAATTAGCAGCAACAACAAAAGCAATTTGTAACACCCCCTCCTAGGTCTACCCAAAGGTACCATGCCAATTGGGGTAAACAAGAGTAGAGATACCACTACAATCAAATTCGACCTCCTATGTCACCTTAAGGAAGTGGAATCAATAGAACATCACATACAGTCATCCAACATCATCAACGGACCCCTTGGGAGACAAGTCAGCCACTTAGACAGCCTGTCCCTGGGTCCCACTGCTACTCTATAGCTCTTAGCTCGCAGTCGCTCTCATGCTATGGGCAAAGGAGTGGCCAACGACTCAAATTCACTCTCACAGGCCTACCTACCAGCGACTTTGGTCTAGAATTTCCAGTCCTGTGCCAGCGACTCTGGGATTTGAGCCACTTTTCTAGCCCATAATCCTGGCCTATACCCATAACTTGTTGTAACTTTCATAAATCATTAAAAACACAATAACAATGTTGATAAATCAAAATCACCCTCAGGACTAGGCATGAGCATCCCCAACTAGGACTGACATTCTGTCAAAAACTTGGCATTAATGTAACCTATACTTCTAGGATAAAAGATAGAGTATAAATGACTGAAACAACTTATGAAACATCATCAGAAGGATCACCTCCTTCTCCATTGAGCTACTAGATCATCAATTAGGTCTTGCATCCATCCATTTAACAATTAAAAGTAAATACATGAAATAACCATTGCAATAAGCCAACCACATAACCATGGTTATAACCAGCATTAAACCATGTAAATAGCAGAGATAGGACAACCATTAAATCCATATATAAATCAATGCAAAGGTAATATAACTTAGCTTTTATTAATCATAGGAAAATTCGACTAGGTTCGGGACTTCCACATACCACATGACCATAGACATGGCTGAACCAAATCTCTCTTTCAGCCAGTCGCCCCCATTCCATATTCCAAGCATGAATGTGGGATATCATAGAGAAACCAATCTAAGAACAACCAAGGGAATCCAAAGGTTAAACCACCTCCACCCTCACCAAACCGCGATCACACCAAAACGGTGCTCCGATCACAACCGAATAGAACTTGGGATGCCATCCAGAATCCATCACTATCCTTGAGGAATTTTTCATCTCCTTGTCTCTCAGGCTTTACTGCAATCCAAATCCACATCACTAGGCCCTAAACGGAGACTACTCCCTCAGGCTTTACTGTGTATCTCGCTAAAAATGGTTAAGGGATTCCTAGGCCTTTGGGAATGAACCTTGAGACCACCTCCGCCCCGGATTCGTAAATCCATCCCGCAATTCCAAAGTTCCAAAACTGAAATAAACATCCCAACATACCATGGCATCTGGAAAAAGGTTAGGCTAGGCTGAAATCCACTATCATAACCTGGAAAGACCATGCCACTGACAAAAAGAGAACCATACACCAACATGCAAAGCCATGCATGTCCAAACCAACTAGGAAATCACACATGCAAAAGGTTACCTTCAAGTATTCCTGTTGAATCTGCTTGATTCATGCTTTCCTTTCCTTAATCCTTGCTTGCTTTTCCTTTCCTTTCCTTTCCTTCCCTTCCCTTTCCTCCAAACTAGAGTGCTCCAAGAAAAATCTAAGTGACCAAGAGAGTGAGAGAGAGAAAATAATGAGAAAGCTCCAAAATTGACCTTGACAAAAACCATGAATTGATCCTTATAAGGCTGTTTACGCATGAGGCCTCTAATTTCTTCATTTTCCATTATTTTCCTTCAATTTCCTCCTCACATGCAACCTGTGACCTTTTGCCTTCCTTTTCTCCTAATTTCCTTTATTTTAATAAATAAATGTGCCAAAAATGCCTTTTTTCCTTTTAATTCCTTTGCCTTAGCCTTTGCCAATTTCCTTAGCCAAGAACACACATCCAGTGATGCCCACTAGGATATATTTTCCCAACATTCAACTTGGAATAAGTGTCCCTTAACCGTGGTCTTATTTTTTTTCCTTTATTAACTTTTATTACATGAACTTTTCACCAGAGCTATTACAGAACCCTCTCCCCTGGGGAACATCGTCCTCAGTGTTAAACCACACTAGGAACTTAGCAAAATTGTTGAAAAGAAAACATACTTCCTATGGAGCTTTATAACTTATCTTGTTGCAATATTTACAATGAAAAACCTACTCAAAAGCAAAACATCATGACAACATGACAAGATAATAACCATACCGCCTATTGGATCTTTATAAATTAGCTTATGGAGGTATTTACATCCATATACATATACATATACAAATATCAAAACATCAAAAAAACATATGCCAAAAATAACCAACATCAAACCAAATTGCTTTACCTCAACTTACAAACAATGAAGGATATAGGGCCCGCATCTGATCTGCCATATCCCATGTAGCTTCTTTAGGCTCAAAGTGCTTCCACTACACTTTAACTTGCTTTATGCCTCTATTCCCGAGCATGATATGTTTCCACTTCCATATGCACTGAGGCTCTAGCTGTAACTTTTCTTCTTGCTCCACCTGCAATACAGACCAATCAATAACATGATCAACATCCTTTATATACTTCTTAAGCAATGAAATATGGAAAACATCATGGAATTTCACTCTTGGAGGCAGTGCAAGTCGATATGCCACTGGTCCAATCCTCTCAAGGATATTTGAGAGGCCCGCAATACCGTGGTGCCAATTTGGCACATGAACCAATCATCAAAGACCTTTTCTTGGGCTTGATGCGCAAATACACATGCTCCCTAACTTGAAATCTTTGAACACCCTGTGTTGATTTGCATAAATTTTTGGTCTATCCTGTGTTACATTTAGATTCTTCTTTATAATGTGCATCTTTTGCTCCATGTCCATCAACATGTCCGATCCAATAAGTACCCTATTCACTAGCTCACTCCAGTTGATGGGAGTATTACAACTCCGCCCATACAATGCCTCTAATGGACTCATCCTCAATGACTCCTGATAACCATTGTTTTATTGGAAATCAACCAATGGTAGATACTCTTCCCATTTCCTCCGCTGATGCATCACATACATCCTCAACATATCTTCCAAGGTCCTGTTGACCCTCTTTGTCTGACCATCTTTCTGTGGATCATAAATTGTGTTGAAGGCCAACTTTATACCCAAGCCTGCAAATAGCTCCTTCCAAAACTTGGAAGTTAAATTTTCATCCCTGTTTGACACATTCTTCTTTGGAACACCATATAGCCTCACTATTTCTCTGACGAACACCTGTGCTACCTCACTAGATGAATATGTAGTCTTTACCAGAATGAAGTGAGCTACCTTGATCAACCTATCGACCATGACCATAATATAATCATGTTGCTTCACTGTCCTCGGAAGACCTGTGATGAAATCCATGGAAATGACCTCCCATTTCCATTTTAGAATCGCTATAGGTTGTAGTAGACCACTTGGATGCTTGCATTCCACCTTTACCTGCTGACAGTATAAACATCTAGCCACGAACTCAACCTCTTCTTTCTTTAGATTCAGCCAATAATAGAAATTCTTTACCACCGTCAATGTATTCAGATATCCTGGATGACTTGAATATGATTTCACATGAAACTCCCTCAAGATAAGCTTCTTGAGCTCATTGCAATTCGGCACATAGATCATGTCTCGAAAGCTCACCAAGGCATCTGTTGTGAGACGATAATATACATTCTAATCTTCTGTGCTTGTACCTACACCTGCACCTGTGATCTACTGTAACCTATGCATGATATCCATGTATTTGTCATCCCGTTGACCTACCTGTAAAATTCTATCATGTAACTCTGTCCCATAAGAGCTTATAGTTTCTATATGATTTACCTGCACCTTCTTGCTAAGAGCATCTACAACCCGATTCTCCTTCCCTTTGATGTATCTGATCTCGAATTCAAAATCACTAAGGGTGGCCAGCCATCTAGCTTGCCTGGCATTTAGATTCGGCTGGTCAAACAAATACGTCATCCCACTATGACCACTCATCAATGTGAACCTCCTGCCTAGAAGATAATGTCTCCACATATTCAATGCATGTATAATCGCTACTAGCTCAATATCATGCATCATATATTTATGCTCTTGCTTATTCAGTTTTTGTGACTCATAGCACACTACCTATCCTTCTTGCATGAGAACTTCACCAAGTCCCCTTTTGCAAGCATCTGTACACACAAAAAACTCCTAGTCTGAATCCACAATCTTTAGCACTAGTGCATGTGTCAACAACTACTTAAGCTACTCAAAACTATCTTCACATTCCGTCGTCCATTCAAACTTCTTACCTTTCCACAGTAATTATGTGATAGGATATGCAATGCGTGAGAAGTTCCTGATGAACCTCCTGTAGTAACCTGCCAATCCCATGAATGATCTCACCTCATCTACATTCCTAGGAGCTTCCCATTCCATGATGGCCCTTATCTTTTCTGGATCTATTGCTATGCCTTCCTTATAGACAACATGTCCCAAGTAAAGTACCTCAGTATGAAAGAAGTTTCACTTGCTAAGTTTAGCATACAACTGATGTTCTCTTAGCAATCTCAATACTACTATGAAATGTTTGGCATGTTCCTCCTCATTCTTAGAATATACCAGTATGTCATCAATGAATACAATAACAAACTTGTCCAAATAAGGACGCAACATGTTATTCATCAAACACATGAATGTAGCTGGAGCATTAGTTAAGCCAAATGGAACAACAACAAACTCATAATGCCCATACCTAGTCCTGAACGTAGTCTTGAAGATATCCTCTTCCTTGATGTGTACCTGATGGTATCCCGATCTCAAGTCGATCTTAGAGAACATTGTTTCTCCCTTTAGCTAATCAAATAAATCATCAATCCTCAACAAGGGGTACCTATTCTTGATCGTTACCTTGTTCAGCTGCCTGTAATCAATGCAAAATATAAGAGTACCATCTTTCTTCTTTACGAACAACACTAGTGCTCCCCAAGGTGATACACTGGGTCTGATGTATCATTTGTCCAACATTTCCTTTAGCTGCAATTTCAACTCTACCAACTCAAGTGTGCTCATCTTGTAAGTTTCTTTCGATGTTGGAGCTACCCCTAGAACTAACTCAATAGAAAAGTATACCTCCCTCTGAGGTGGAAACTCTGAAATGTCCTCAGGAAATACACCTGAAACTGCTGCAATACTGGGTACCTTCTCACCACATCATCATCCTCAACCTCCTTACCCTTGTCACTGGAAATGTGTACTACAAACATCACACAACCTTTTCTGCAACTACTCTTAGCCTGCATAACAATAATCATCCTCACTGATGTAGGCTTCTTCTTTCCATGCAAGGTCCTCTTTTCCCCACTATCATCCACACTCTCAATGGCCTTGTTGAAGAAATCCACTTTGGCTCTGTGAAGGTATAGCCAATCCATACCCAAAAGAATACTATACAATCCCAATGGAAATACATTCAGATGTGTTGTTGGTGGCATACCATTTAACTCAAATGAAAAAGCTCTTACCCAATGATGAACTTGCTTCTTCATACCTGTAGCCAACTTTACCAACCAAGATTCTGCATGCACTTCTTTTCTCAAACCACACTTATCCACTAGGTCAAGATTAATATAACTATAGTTAGATTCAGGATCAATCAAAATAGAAACAACTTGATCACAAAGCTTACCGTCCATCTCAATGATCGATGCCTGATGATCTGCCTACTTGTTGTCCACAACTGCATAAATCCAAGGAATTCTATGACCAACATCACCAACTGTATGTGCCTCCTTCGCACTGTAGATCTGGGGTCTACCACCACTCTGATACTGCGGAAAATCCCTCTTACAATGATCCTGACCACATATCCAACACTGCAATGGTTCCTTACCACTGCCTCTAGCCTGTTTCTCTCCACGTCCCTTCTCAGCTACATTGAATTTCTTGTAAGGAACTGCATTATCTTTCTCACTTGCATCTTGAGGTCTTCCTTGATTTGGTGACCATTTTCCTATACTTTTGTTGTTTCTTTTCAATTCATGTTTAGGCTCAACTTTGCGCTTCAAATGCTCATAACAATGCTTCAATTTTCAGATGGCCTCCTCCAACGATCTAGGCTCATCAAACTCAATTTGGTCTCTGTTTTCAACTGGAAATCCATTGATGAATCTCTGAACCGTGGCCTTCTCCTCTATGAGGTAAGGCACATATCTCAACAGCTCCAAAATGCTGCTACTATACTCCTCATATCTCATAGAAACCACATGCAACTCATAAAAATCTTTAGCTCTGTTATCATAATACCTCTCAGAAAAGTACTTCTTCTTGAAGATATTTTCAAATGCATGCCAAGTAAACTCATCCTCATGTATGTCCTTGAAATTCTTCATGTCTTGCCACAAAGTATCCACTTTACCTTTGAGACTGAAAAGGGCTATCCTTGCTTTCATGTTTTTTGACTAATCATGCAATCTAAAGAATTTATGCATGCCAAGCAACCAAGACTCCACATCCTACGATTTCTTCATCTCTCCATAAAAGGTGGGTGTCTTTACATACTTGAAATCATACGGAAAGTATCCCCTATCATTCCTCCTGTACGGATGATAATGATGACGATCACGATGTCTATTAGAATAAAAACTAGAGTAATACTTGTGTCTAGTACCTCTCCTATCCAGAGTGTCCAACAACTTGCCATCTCTGATAGTGTCAGATCTATCTAACCTGTGTCTACTATGAGGCCTTTTGCCATATGCCCCATTGGTTTTATTCTCATGTCCATGGCTGATCCGAATAAGTCCTTGTTGCTGCAAATTTGACAAACTCTAAAGTAATATCGCATTCACCTCTTCTTGTTTCTCTTGTGCCTGCATGATTTTGTCATTGTCTAATTTGCAACTCCTTATTTCTTCCTTCAAGATTCTAAAGGTATCTTTTAAGTTAGAATAGTGCCCCACACCATGCTGCCCATCTTATTCATAGGTAGATTCTATGTAGTCTACCACCTTGTTGGACATCTGATCTCTTTCCTGCAAGGCATACTATGTCAGCTAAACCAAATCACCATAAATCAATGTACCTTAGCATACTTAGGGAGGATACCTTGTTTTCAAGATCAGCAAATCAATGTGATGCATGTACCACATAACCATAATAACATATAGACGTATATATCAATAAACACATCAATACATAACCATACTATTAACTAGGGTCCATTCATCAATGAAACGCCATATCAACAATGCATCTTATGACCTCATGCATGACAACAACCATTACTCTAGTATACATGTTGCCTCATGCAACTATCCACCTGCATAACAAATGCCTAATCAACTACACATACACATAACCGCATGTAGTTGAGCATAAGTGAACAATTATTGTAATCAACCTACAAGACTAATGCATGTAATCAGATAACTAAGAATGCAGCCCAACATACAAGTATGTAATCAAGCTGCATATAATTGTATAACTAGTCATATACTCATGACGATGTATTCCATAAAATCGACATCAAGTTACTCATGATAATCTTTCTTCTACCATGATCAATATGATGCAGTGCAATAAGCACATGGAACACAAGTGTAAGAGCCACACACGCAACTGACCTGCATGCATGACCAACACATTCACCCATATCTGTAGCACCAGATATGACCCAAAGAGAGTGTAACCCTACTCTGATACCAATATGTAACACTCCCTTGATCCAGGAGGATCTTGTCAAATCAATTGCACAGGTTCAGTTTCGTCGGTATTCAGGTCTAGTATCATCAACTTCGACAGTATGTTTATGGTTCAGGTTGTCCGGTAAGGTATATGGTTTTCATGGTGATATGGGTTTGGAACCTGATTTTAGATTTGTGATTGTCGTCCGTCTCTTAGAATATGGTTGTCGACATGTGGTTGTCGTCCATTTTGCAGGATTTGGTCATCGGCGGGTTTGTCATCATGTCACATTTGTCGCGAATGTCACTTTGTGACAATTGGTTATAAATGGGTTTTTATTTGATGTAAAGACTAAACCATACCTAAAAACAAACATTACAAATCAAATGTATTTAAATACATTAATCCTAAGTCTAAACCCATTAACCTATACCAAAACCTAAACCCATGTATTACAAATACATTAAAACACCTAAACCTAAGTTCTAGACCAATAGCATACCAAATCAAATACCTAATCCTAAGTTAAAAACCCATTCGGGCTATTGAAAACATATTAAAACATTACAAATAAAAGCATAACAGTCATAAACTGCGGGATTAACCGCGTGGGGAGATAACTGTGACAACGGGCATATGAACAAGTTACATGTTACAATCCTGACCGCGGGGTTTTAGATTGCATTAGAACTGCGGCCATTAGAACAGTCATGGCATTCATGGTTACGGTAAGATGACTATTTATGCCAGAACCGCCGGGGGTAAGACCGTCAAGTAAGCTGCTATGGTTGAAGGGTAGACGTGTTCACATACCAACCATCGGAGCACCGCAAGCCGAAACCACTTGGGGACAATGCGGAGGTGGCAGCCTGTGGTTAGATCGTGGCTAGTCACATGTAATGACCTCCCTCCTCCGCCTGGTCAACAAACCGCCAATGGTTTTCTGCTATTATAAGGTCAAATGTGGGTCTCAAAATGTATTTTTGGTGCAAAATTAATTCAAAGACCATGTGTGTTTACCCTAAGGTGTCAAACAATGACAAGGCCAAGGGAAACAAACCCTAAATTTAACCCCTAAAGTTAGGAGTTCATTCCTAAACTTGAAGGAAGAAATTCGAATGCATCTAGGAGGTTATAAAAGGAAGTTTTAGTCATTGAAGAGAAGGAGAGTGGTTTTGAAGTTTTGTGTGTAGATTCTGGAGGTTAGAGGCTGTTTTGTTTTCAGTGTAACAAGAGCATCTAGAGTCAGAATTGGGAACCCTGACAGGCATTAGAAAGCTAGTTTAGAGAGATTTCTTATGACAATGACCAGAAGTGCCTGTGTGCACATTTAGTTTGGTCAAATTTATGTGTAATCGACCTCCTCGGTTTCAATCCTAATAAAGTGGTCGCCCATCTTGAAAGCAGACTGGGAGACATAGTCCATCAAGGACGAACTCCGTAATCAATCTTGTTGTATGGTATCGCTGTGTATTTGTTGTTTTCACTTCTGTTTTGCATCTTACTTATGTTTTATTAATTGTTGTAAAGTATTTCTTCTCAAACAATTCTCACGGTTTCAGCACTTTAAGTTAACATTCATTTCATTGTTGGCATAATCAATTCTACTTCTGTTTTAACATATGATCATTTCAGATCACCCCTCCTAGGTCTACCCAAAGGTACCATGCTAACCAGGGTAAACATTAGGATAGGTGCCACTAAAATCAGATTCGACCTCCTATGTCACCTTAAGGAAGTGGAATCGACGGAACATTACATACAGTCATCCAACATCATCAATAGACCCCTTAGGAGACAAGTCAGCCACTCAGAAAGCCTGTCCCTAGGTCCCACTTCTATTCTGCAACTCTTAGCCCTTATTACTCTCATGTTATGGGCAAAGGAGCAAGCAACAACTCAAAGTCACTCTCACAGGCCTGCCTACCAGCAATTGTAGTCCATAATTTCCAGTCCTGTGCTAGCAACTCTGGGATTTGAGCCACTTTTCTAGCCCCGAATCTTGGCCTTTGCCCAAAACTTGTTCTAACTTTCAGAAATCATTAAAAGAAAAATAATAATGCTAATCAATCAAAACCACTCTCAGGACTAGGCCTAAGCATCCTCAATCGGGACTGACATTCTATCAAACACTTGGCATCAATGCAACCTACAGGTCTAGGATATAAGACAGAGTATAAATGACTGAAAAAACTTATGAAACATCATGAGAAGGATCATCTCCTTCTCCATTGAGCTACTATATCATCAATTAGGTCTTGCATTCATCCATTTAATAATTACAAGTAAATACATGAAATAACAATGACATAAACCAATCACATAACCATGCTTATAACCAACATTAAACCATGTAAATAACAGAGATAGGAAAACCATTAAATCTGTATATAAATCAATGCAAAATCCGACTAGCTTTGGGACTTCCACTTACCACTCAACCATAGACATGGTTGAACCAAATCTCTCTTTCAGCCAGTCACCCCCGTGCCATATTCGAAGCATGAATGTGGGATCTCATAGAAAAACCAATCCAAGAACCACCTCCACCCTCAATAAACCATGATCACACCAAAACCGGTACTCCAATCACAACCAAACAGAACTTGGAATGCCATTCGGAATCCATCACTATCCTTGAGGAATTTGTCTCCTTGTCTCTCAAGCTTTACCGCAATATAAACCTGGATCACCAGGCCCTAAAACGAGACTTCTCCCTCAATCTTTACTATGTATCCTGCCAAAATCGGTCAAGGGATTCCTAGGCCTTTGGGAATGAAGCTTGAGACCACCTCTGCCTCGGATTCCGAAATACATCCGGCAATTCCAAAGTTCCAAAACTGAAATAAAAATCCCAACATACCATGGCATCCAGAAAAAGGTTAGGCTAGGCTGAAATCCATTATCATAACTCGGCAAGACCATGCCTTCGACAGCAAGAGAACCATACACCAACATGCAAAGCCATGCATGTCCAAACCATCTAGGAAACCACATATGCAAAATTTTACCTTCAAGTATTCCTGCTAAATTTGCTTGAGTCATTCTTTCATTTCCTTGATCTTTGCTTGATTTTCATTTCCTTTCCTTGCCTTCCCTTTCCTTTACTCCAAACTAGAGTGCTCCAAGAAAACTTAAGTGACCAAGAGAGTGAGAGAGAGAGAATAATGAGAGAGCTCCAAACTTGAACTTGACAAAAGCCATGAACTGATCCTCATAAGCCTTTTTATGCATGAGGCCTCTAATTTCTTCATTTTCAATTATTTTCCTTCAATTTCCTCCTCACATGCAACCTGTGACATTTTGCCTTTCTTTTCTCCTAATTTCCTTTATTTTCATAAAATGTGCCAAAAATGCAATTTTTCCTTCTAATGCCTTTTCCTTAGCCTTTTCCAATTTCCTTAGCTAAGAACACACATCTAGTGATGCCCACTAAGATATATTTTCCCAGCATTCAGCTTGGAATAAGTGCCCCTTAACAGTGGTCTTATTTTTTTCCTTTATTAGCTTTTATTACATGAACTTTTTACTAGGATTGTTATAGAATTGGAATAGGCAACAATTTGTTGGTAAAGCATTCAGGAGCAAGGTCATTATGGGACACTGGTACCCAATAGTGTCCATTGATTTCCATGAGCATGCTATGAATGGTATGATGGTTTGAGGCAGGGATATGCCTAGATTTTTCGACCTTCCGATGTGAGGAAACCTTTCCAAGGGATGGATCACCCAGGAAAGGGGATGTCAGGGAACTTGGAAGGTGAGTGACTGCACGGAAGGGGGTGACTAGATTTCCCGAGGGACTATGTAGTAGAGAAGGTAAAGTCGGGGAATGAATTTGTTTTGGTAATTATCATTTCCATATGGAATTAGATGCACATTGAGAGCATGCTCTGGAAAAATAAGCCAATAACTGTTCACTGAGAGAATAAGTAGCGCAAGGATTGTAGATTTTGGACTTCTTGGGAAGGAAGTATATCCTGGTGTTACTTTGAGGGTGGAGGTGTGTGCCTATGGATTCCCTTATTGCGGATGCAGACATCATATCCTTTTATTTGCTGGTTAGAGAACATGTGCATATGTTTATATGTGTATATTATTGTAAATATTGTATCAAGATGGATTTATAAAGCTCCATAGATAGTATGATTTTTTGTTGGTTGAAGCAAATGTGCATGAGCATATTTCTGACTATCATTGTAAATATCATTATGAGTTGTGTTATAAAGCTCCAGTAAACAATATGTTTGTCATGTTTTCGTTAGTGGTCATTGTAAATACTACAATGAGCTAGGTTATAAAGCTCCATGAGCAGTATGCTTTTTTTTAGTAGTTTTCTGGTCTTAGGTGTCATAGAACACTGAGGACGGTGTTCCCCTAAGGGGGAGGGGTTGTAATAACCCCGAGTCAAAATTTCATATAATCAAATTAATAAAGGAAAAATAAGACGAAGGTCACAAGACACGTATTCCAAGCTGAATGTTGGGAAAATCATCCTAGTGGGTTTTCATTTGGTCTATTGTGGCTAAGGAAATTGGAAAAGACATTGAAAAGGAAAAGAGACATTTATTGTAATTTATTTATGAAAATAATAGAAATAGGAGAAAAGGGAGATGGAAGGTCACAAATTTTCATGAGGAGAAAACTGAAGGAAAAATGAAGGAAAATGAAGAAAATAGAGGCCTCGATGATAAAAGGGCTTATGAGGATCAGTTCATGGCTTTTTGTCACTGTTAGCTTTTGACAGTTATATGGTGGTGATCTCTCTCTATTGTCTCATATTCTTTTCACAATTAAAGCATTCTTGGAGCACTCTAGCCTTGGAGGAAGGAAGGAAAAGGAAGAACAAGAAAGCAAAGGAAAGCAAGGATCAAGTAAGATAGAGTTGGATCAAGTAGATACAACGTGATTACTTGTAGGTATCAAGTTACATGTATGATGTTAGGTCCCTATACTTCTAGTGTAACCCATTATTGTTATTAGTAAAACCCCTTTATTGTATTATTGTTCCCATATAGTCCCCATGTTATTATTATTGTGCCCCATAGAAACCCTCTATTGTTATTGTTGTGCCCTACATTATTATTGTTATGTATGCTCTCATTGTATTGGGATCCCTTAGACTCCTATTTATAAAAATGAGGCTTTGTCATTTGTATCATCCAATAATTGTTCATTTGTGTAATTCAAAGGAGGTTTCCCCCTCGAAGAGGCTGATTTTGAAGTTGTTGATATATCTTTTCTTCTATTTTGGGAGTTGGTTACATAACATTTGGTATTAGAGCTTTGAATTCTAGGGTTTCGCTGCTCCAAACAAGTCATCGTGGCCTTTTCGCTATAACTTTTTTCTACGATGTTTCAAAAGATGAAATTAAAACCTATTTGAGCCGAAATTGCAATGAACCTTGGATCCAAATTTTAGATATTTTCTCGCTATATTTTCGGAGATAATATCCATGAAATTTAGGGATTTTGTAGGATCCCGAATCATATCTCAGACAGGTGACTTGGGGAAAATATTCATAACTTTCTCTCTGAGAATCAAATTGAAATTTCGTAAAAATATACATAACGAGGACAACCTGCAGTTGTCTGTATAACGATTTCAGGTCCTAAGGTTGAAACAGTGACACATGGAACTTCGTACAAGTTCGCTCTGCTGAAGTCTATAATCAGGTCATCATGGGAGATTTGGCATAACTCTTCCTTGAAGAATCCAATCTTGATCATAGTTGCGGGGTTGGAAAGAGGACTCAGAGTGCTACAACATGGTGCAATTTTAGGCCTTGGAGATCCGAAATTACAGAGATACAACAGATTCAATATCGAGCTCCTACAAAGTGAAAAAATGTGTGTAGTTTTTTTAAAATTTTGCAAAAGTTTGGTTTGAAAAATTAGCTTGAAGGAATTCAAAGGGCATAGTGAAGCATAATTATCATTCATTGATTCCCCGAAGAAAGAAAATGGAAACATCTAGTAAGCAACCTAAAATATATAGCATGACTCATGAAGAAGAGGAAGAAATGCAACATGATGTATCAAAATTACGAGACCAAGTGCAACAAAATTCACTCTCACAAAAAGTAACAAAAGGTAAAATGGATGGTTTAAAGAAAGGCGTGGAAGCTAAGATGGATGGAGTGGAAGCTAAGATCACTAGTACAAAATGGCTAATTAGTTACTAAAAAAATGACTAAAATTTGCATATAAATGACCATTTTTTAGTCGGTGACTAAAAATAGCTAATTTACAGTATCTTATAACGCAACCAACATTTAGTCATTTTTAGTTTAGTCATTAATTGGTTGTCTCAATTTTATCATCTAGTAGTATATTTAGTCATAAATGGTCATAAATTTGGTCATTAATTTAGTCATGACCAAATATACAACAAAATATATTACAATATGATTACCGGAGAAAACCAATTAATGACCAAAGAAATATGACCAAAATGTTGGTTGTTTTATAGGATACATAAATTAGCTACTAATAGTCATATATATGAAAATTTTAGTCATCATTTGAAACCAATTGATGACCAAAAAAATATGATTAAATTTTAGTCATGTTATAATATACTGTAAATTAGCTATTAATAGTCGTATATATGCAAAATTTAGTCATCATTTTAATCACAAATTTATCAATTGCATTAGTCATTTATCTTTTTTAGTATTTTCATATTCATTATATAAATGAATGATATAGTAATTTCTATTCAATTCATTTAATTTAATTCATAATCATTATAAATGACTAATTTAATCATATATTCATTTTATTTGTGTTCATAATTAATCAATATAAACTACTAATTTAATAGTTTTAGATTGATTTTTTGTTCATTATTAATCAACATAAATTAATTAGCATGATTTTGTGACTAAATTAAAAAAAAAAAAAAAAAATGCCATATAATGTTCATGTTCATCTAATATAATAACGCAAAGTTACATATGTTAATTACAAGACTAAATAATATCAAGTGCAAATACAAATAATTTCAACCATATTAATTTTTTTTATATAAAATGTTAAGTATTACAATATGAGTTTCCAACTTAATATTATTGGTTCATCATTTCAAAACATTATCACTATGTTGCCAAAGCATTGCAAGTGAATTCACTAACTCTGAAGACTTGACCATCAGTCTCTATGTGTGTGTCTTATGCAAGATGTTGGTTCTAAGGGTATCACTAGACTGCTTTTCTTCTCTCTCTCATTTTGCATTTGTTGCTCCAATGTTATTGTTCTCATCTTTCTTCAATTATCACTTCTTATCATCAATATTGAGTTCCTCTCCTAAAAATGAAAGAAGATACAATGCCAAATATAAGACATGAAATACGATGAATACTTGAATATAAACTGAAGTAGACTATAAAAGATTTATACGACATATACCTCAACATCAACAATGTCAATGTCATTTTCCCCCATAAAAGAAAGAAAATCGAACAAGTTTTCTTCAGTTGGGGATAGTGGCCATTATGTGACCATATGACCTATATAAACAAAGCAAATAAAACATCATCATAGAAAATAACACCTTAGTAACTTAGTTATATTCAACCTTCAGAGTAAACTTAGGCACAATTATGCCAACTAAGTTACATGTTAAAAAGCCCAGGTTTTAGATAACTTGTTAAAATAAATAATTTGAGGTGTGATATTTAACCCTTGTCGTTTTATTCGCAACAACATTTCATTCTCTAACGTGTGAACTTGGTCAAGTATATAGACAACCTGTGCTCAAATAACAACATGAAAGTAATCTTTTTTAATAGCCATGAAAATATTTTAACACAAACCAACTAAAAGGATTTCAATTAATATCTCGTAGTACTAAACTCATCTTCAAGATTTGGATGTTTTTTAAATGAACATGATACCAAGTATTTTCAATTTCAGGGTTAAAATACAACAAAATCAAAAGAAACATTCAAAATACAATCAAATGATAAAGAGAGGATATCATGGAATGAACATTGAAATTATAAGAAATTTGTTTACCTGTTCACGAGTGTCTTGTCTAGCATTCCTAAAACATTTGCTTGCCCGAAATAACCATGAGGTGAAAGAATCACAACATTAAAAACCATAGGAATCCCTACTAGAAACATTTCCAAATTCGATGGCTCAAGTGCCTGAAGGATCTCCAACAACAAATGAATCATATCCAAGACATGCTCTGCATTGTATCCCCATCCTTTTTCCAATCCCATTTCCTATAACCTGCCCACACCATATTCAAGTAACAATCAAACGAAGGCATTAACATTTTTTTTATCTTTTCTATCAATAAACTTTGAATCTGATTTGTTTTAGGAACATATTAATCCATATTGAAAGTCTTCCTCTCATGAGAATGTATCAATCAAGTAAGACATCAGAAAAATCAACCTTAATGAGGTCCTCAAAAAATTCCTACAATATCAATATTTTTCTTGTTGTGATATCTTGGATAGAAAAAATAACACATCTGCAAAAGAAAAATCCATATATTACTCGTGTTCAAACTCTGTCTATGGTGTATTTGTAAGTAGATTTTTAAGATGTTCTTCTACCTTTATCAAAGCAATCTGTAGCTTAGTTAAATTCTTTATCCTTTCATTCAACATCAATTTCTAAAAGATAAATGTCACACATTATTATTTTCCATTTCTCAACATGCTATAAATGATAAATTGAAAGTCACATAAAACCAAGAGAAAGCCCTTTTTCTAACCAAAACAAACAAACAAATAGTGCATCTAATAAAACTTCACACCTCATAAATTACACTGCCACGCGCATGGGCTAAAGTTGAGATTCTTTGAACCATCTTTAAATCATACTTAAGGGGATAATCGTATGTGTTAGAGTCAGTTTGGTCAGTCCTCCGTCAGAGATCAAAACTCTTTATGCTTTTCATGATTAGGTGTCCCGCTCCATTCTCCCAGTTGCATTCCGCTAGGGGCATGCCATAATCTGACGGAGAAAGTCATTAGTCATTTCCCTCCCTCATGTCTAGCTCCTGCTGGCTCAGGTCTTGGTCAATCATCATCAAATTCCATGACAGTCAAGGTCTGGTCCTTTAAAGGACAAAGGTCATTTTGAGGTCTAGGTCTAGGAAGTCATCAATTTGGTACTTGAACATGTCCAGTAGAGCCATGCAGGCCAGAGTGAGGCCTTTACATAGTTATGGTTCAGAAAGCTTCATCGTCATGTGGATAGACTTCGACTCTTCTTCAAAACTCTGTTTTGAAGAACAGTCAAATAGTGTCATTTATGGCAAAATTTTCAAAAAAAAGTTGTCAAGTGATTTTTTCAGATGCAGTCATGGTTCTGTGGTCACATGTCCTGTCTTGCAACCCCTGCAAAGAGTGCCGAAAATTGCATCATTCGAGCTAAAATTTCAAAGGGAAAGTGAAAATGAGTGTGTTTTAAAGTCAATGAAAAAGTGCAAAACTCAAACATTAGAAAAATGGGTTTTTGAAGAGGAAAAAATTAAACCCATCTCTTCCAAGGCTATATATACAAATTTTGGTCATAAACAAATGCATTGTGCCATTACAAGTCTTGAAGAAGTGTTGGAAAGGCATGAGTGTGCATTGGTGGGCGATTGATTGAGTTGGAGGCGACCTTGGAGAGCGCGGCGCATATAACCAGGAGGGTGATGCACACAGAGGGCGCGGCGCACACACAGCCTGCCCACAGTGTAAGCTTATTGAGGGTGCAGCACATACCCAAAGCGCAACGCACTTGGCTTTGCGCGCGGCGCATACAGTCCGAGGAGCAAACAAGGAGCTGAAGGTCGGTTGGAGGTGAGGATAAGGGCGCGGCGCACACATGCAAGGGCGCGGCGCACACGCAGGGCGCGGCGCACATAGCACCCGCCCACCATTTAAGCCTGTAACGAGCGCGGCACACACCCGGAGCGCGGTGCACACAAACAGGAGCGCGACGCACACAAACAGGGGCACGGTGCACATAGACAGGGGCGCGATGCACATAGATAAAGCACCCAGAACGTGCCAAAACACTCCCAAATTTTGGTGAAGCCTATCAAATTGAGATGTAGGCTCTTTAAAATCACTTGCTCATCAAGTTTTGTCAATGATGGGTGTTTATAGAGATATTTCAATGCCACCAAATGTATAAAATCGACCATAATAAATCGCCAAGAAATTGATGGCTAGGGTTGTTTAAATGTCTTCTTAAGTGCCAAGGTTTCAATCCACTCCCCTTTTCCCCTCACCCATCACTTTTCCCATCCTCCCTCTCTCATTTTTCCTAAAATCCCTACCCTAAACTACTACCAAACCCCCTCCCCTGTCCCTCCACTATTTGGTCCACACAAAACCCCAAACCCTACCCCATCAAAATACCCAAACTCCTCCCATATCCTTAGCAAATTTCTCCCTATAACCCCTATCCCCATTTCATCACTCCCTTCCTAACATTCCCTGTTTCATTTGTTCTCCTTGGTAACAGACATTACAAAGGCACCCAGCCTCACACCATCATCAAAGGGGTAGCCTAATCATAGCGCACATTGCAGTCATGTCATCACTGCATTTGTCCGAGTATCAGAGGGAGACACAGAGTGACTCGTCCTCAGAAGAGCAGGCTCCTAGGAGACACCACAAGAGTGGCAAACATGTCAGGGATGAACCCACTACCCTCACCGAGTTACAAGCATGCCCTCTTGCCATGGCATCCTTCCAGCACTTATCATGTTTCGAATTTTGTCAAAGGGTGACAAATGTCAGAGTTCATCATGAGTTGGCTCGGTTATTTGTGCTTCATCTACATGGAGGTCAGTCTACCTTGGCCGGGGTCACTTTCACCTTGACACTTGAAGCTATATCATTTGCAACAGGTATACCAAATGTTGGGGAGCAGTGGCATAAGAAGAAGAAGGTGGAAAGGCAACACTATGAGCCTTACATCAAAACCAGATTCTTGAATGAGCTCACAAGGGTATTTCCCTTCAGATACTTGAAGAATGAGTATGCTTCGCTCATGAGATTGATCATGAAATACTTCAGCTGTGAGGGGAGGTTCTCTAAACTGTATGCCTATCATATATGCATGCTCATGCACTTTACCAGGGTGAGGATGATGAACCTCCCATTTTTCATATGCAGGAATATAGAGAGGATGAACACCTTCATGCTGCATAAGACCCCTCAGCAGCAACTTAACAGTGTCTATCACTTCGCTCTTATCCGGATTTTGGTAGATCATCAGTTGGGATTACAGGGCATTGCTTGGGAGAAATTCATCTCCCGTGACTTCTTCAGCACATCACAGGTACTATCAGAGCCCGAGCAGGAGCTGGGTGGTCCTTCTTATCAGCATGAGCGCCATGAGACCACGATCATGCCATTTTTGGTGACATATCAAAAAGGCAGTAGGAACTTATTCGCAGCAACAAAGCGAGTGTTATCTCCACCCGGGGTGGAAGGGGCCTCGCTTTCGGCATCGACTGCACAGGTATTGGACAAGGGCAAGGAGCCTGTGCATGATGAGGGGCCATTAGGTGCACAGGAGACCGATGTCATCCTCATTCCGGATGAAGAGACAGAGGCAGAAAATGCCAAACTTAGGATGACCATTCAGGAGCAGGACACGGAGATCAAAGACTTGATACTAAATTTCAAGAGGGCTAGACGGGTCATCAAGTAACTGGAGCAGAGAAACAAACAACTTGAGGACCAACAGAAGATCATGGAGCTGCAAAGCATTTGTGAAAATCGACAAGCTGTCCAGCAGAGAGGGATCGAGCTCACTACCTTGGAGCAAGAGATCAACAATGACCGTGAGTCTTGGTTGGATCGGGTCAATCTACACTTGGAGAAAAAGCTGGAGAAGGCAAACAGGGACACTGCCATACCGAGGAGGATGGCTTGTCATTAGAGGGCATGAAACATGAGCGCAAAGGCCCGAATAAGGAGCTTGAAGGCTAAATTGAGCAAAGCAACAAAGGAAGCAAAAGAGGCAAAAGAGCAAGATCGGCTTCGAATCTTGGCTGAAGCTTCCTTGGCACAGCATAGCACTTCATAGAGACCTCCAGCCCAAGTTTCAAGGAATTTGGGAAAATTTTGGTCACACAACAAATTTTTGGCACAAAAACAGGTTTTTTCTCTATACGTGCCGTGTCACCGGCGTGACGCGTAAGATTGGGAGCTCCAAATGAGGAATGGTTTGCTTTTTTGGATTCGGCATGCAAAATAAAAATTACTGGCACTGGGAGAAAGAAATTTGGAGAAGATCTTGGCCACCAAAAGGGCAAAATGCACTCAAAAATGGCCTCATTGCCCCTATTTTGACACACAGGAAGCAGTCTTGGGAGAATGAAGATTTGGAGGGGCAAATGAGCTCCAAATTCAAAAATTCCACTTGGGTTGGAAAGTAGATAGGACAGGCTTTCCAACGAGAACACTTAGGCATATTGTGGACTCTGGAAAGTGCCTCAAAACTAGCCTCAAAGTGGCGCAGCGCATACAGGAAAGGGGCGCGGCACATATAGGAAAAAAGGCCAAAATGCCTCCATTTCGCGAAATTTCGCTTCCCGACTTTTTGTAAGTGGGCCCACTCATATGCACTTCAGTTTTTCAGCACCTAAGGTGGTTTTATAAGTATTTTCACTCTAGATGGTTAGTTATCCAAGTGGAAAAGGAAGGCAAAGGGCCACCCAGGCTATTTGTCATGTTTGTGGCGCTGCACCTGTAGTTGCTGTTTGGCTCTCCACCTTCAGTTTGTAATGATTCGAGTAACTCCCCAACCCTTGGTCGTTCTATATCTTCATAGCACTTTCTATATATTGTATGTAAACCATTTGCAAAGGTTTGGTTGGCTTGTAACTTCTGGGAGACTGTGGGAAACAAACTTTGTTTCTGCATTGTATAATTTTTACAAAGGATTAATGAAAGGCAGTGGCTCTGTTTCATGAGATTCATGTGGTTGTGAGCGTAGAAAATGTGTCTCTTGTGTTTCATATGTATCTTTTTATGTTTCATAGCTCATTTCATATTCGTTTCCATTGGAATTTTCTAAGTTAGCTAAGGTAGAATTCAATTTTATTGCTCTGCCTGTGGGAAAATTTCATGTATAGTGTTCATTCTTCTGTTGAAAAGGATTCATGTTGTTCATGCCCTTTTCACCCTCTAAATCAATCTCTCCATTCCGCTATATCTTAAAACTAAATTGCTATGCTTTCTACCTACCTTGCCTCATGAAATAATCTGTGCCTTTGTATTAAGTTCTCTGTTCATTAAGGTCCAGTGGTCCCATACCATCCCAGAAACACAGTCATTCATAAAAATCACTTCTTGTATTGATATTCACTTACTAGCCTAAGATAAATAGTTCACTGTAAGTCATCTCAGGCCTTTTCATTCACTTATTCACTAAGTGTGACTCGGAGAGAGCCCTCTCCTATTCTGGTAGGGCTAGCTACCAGACTGAGCGTGGTTTGTGGTTACCCTAAATTTTGCCTTCTTTCAGACTAAGGTGGATTTAGGTGCTAACATAGTGGCGACTCTGCTGGGGACAAATCAAATCCCCTTGCTTCTTAATAATTCTAAGCTTCTGGATGATATGTTTAGGATTTGATAGGCTGATGTAATGTAGGTTGTGTCCTTTGATTTTTCTCAATAGCATGCTCGCTTCTTGAAGATATACCAGAGCTAATCTAGATCCCGACCCTCCGCTTATCTACGAAAATCCCAATTTGATTTCAAGAAAACTTCGTCAAGAAAGCTCTATATTGCCCGTGCTCAAATCTCATTCATGCCCGGACATTTTTGAGTATATTGAAGAGCTAGAGTTTGACGAGCAGTTTGAATTATCGTTGTTTGAAACCAAGTCCGAAAGAGGGGTTGACTCTACTGTCCACAATCCACAGTTTCTTGTAGACTTGGAGACGGAAAGGGCTAACTGGTCTATTGATAACTACATAATAGCTCAGCTTCAAACTCCCATTGCTAGCCCCTTACAAATTGTGCACACTCCTCCAACACCTCCGAGGACAAATCCACTAAGGGTGATGGCTGCACGTTTCGCACCACTTGTTTTGCCTCAAATTTTAGATGATATGCCCACTGATTACCAAAGAAAAATCCCATTCTTTGATGGCACTCCTAATTGCATTACTGCACAGCAACATGTGGACAGAATGGTAGACTTTTATGAACTTCATGAGATAGATGTGGAAAACATGGCGATGAGACTTTTTGTACAAACATTTGCGGGTGAAGTAAGGAAATGGTTTAGAGGTTTACCGGCTACACGTATCGCTACCTTGGCAGACCTACAAAGACAATTCTTGAACCGTTGGGAAGTGAAAAAGAACCCTCTTCAAATTCTGTCCAAATATGAGCAAATCAAGAGAAATGTTGGTGAGTCGGTCCAAGATTATTGCATTAGATTCAATACCGTGTATAATGAAATTCCAGATAATCTAAGGCCACCTGTGGGACTAGCCATGTTGAAGTTTCCGGATGGTTTTGATGCTGATATGGCTTATCAATTGAGAGAAAGAGAACTGGCTACAATGGAAGACATGCAGAAGATAACAGTCAGCGTTGAAGCAAATCTGCTGACCAAGAGGGCTAGAGCAAAAGCAGAAAAGAAGATCATTGCAAAGGAAGAATCTTCCTCAGTAGATCAGCTACTTCGGAAGGTAGAGCAGATGCTTGAGAGAGTGAAACTTGAAAAACCGAAGCCACAAGTTAGAAATCCTAACTTCCGTGGCTAGCAACAACCATAGTATAGGATAAGACAGAGAGATCAGCGAGCTCAAGAGCCAATTGCACAACAACCAGTACAAACACCTTTGCAGCAAAATTTTGTGCATGGACCGGAATCAGATGAAGACGGGAATGTAATAGGCGAAGAAAATCATCTCTTTACTCCTGACGATTTGCCTACTTATCTCGATGAAGAGGAGGAGTATGTAGATAATTCAGCTGCACACAAAGATGGAGATTTCATTCTAGCAAGCGACACCGTCTTGGAAGAGCAATCAGATGAATACCAAAGAGGCTACATGAATGCTTTGTCCACCCAACAGTAGCGATATTCACTTAGAAACAGGGAGTTTCCAGTTAGACCCATTCAGAAAAAGAAGGATGTTGAAGCGCCAAAGAATGATTCAACTGGTACACAAAGGAAAGGAAAGGAGGTGGTTGAAACGAAGAGCAGCAAATCAACATCAGCAGAACCTGCACATCAGCAAGTTACATCGAAAGAAAGGGAGAGGAAAGAAATCCTGGTCAAAGAGGTGGAAAGGATTCCCGTTTTCAATTTAGAGAATGAGATTTCCAAACTAAAAATATCCATCCCTTTGACTGAAATATTGAAGAACAACAGTTATAAAGGACAAGTATCTAAAATGTTAAATTTGGACCCAATGTCCGACATGGTGAATGTCGAAGATGATCAGCCTGAAATGATTTTTGGGCCAGCATCAAATGGCGAGTCTCATGACAGCGATGTGCCACCTTTCTACATCAGTTTAAGGTTGCATGATTTTGTTTTACATAACGCCATGTTCGATTCCGAAGCCTCCCACAATCTCATGCCCAAGGCAATCATGGACAAGCTTGGTCTGGACATCACCCGACAATATAATGATCTCTATTTGTTCGATTCTAGCAGAGTAAGATGTATAGGTCTCATCAAAGACTTGGTTGTGAGTTTGGATTAGCTCCCCATGAAGAATGTTTTGATGGATATTGTGGTGGCAGACATTCCTCCAAGGTTTGGCATGCTTCTTTCCAGGTCTTGGGTAGCGAAACGAAAAGGGACACTACAGCTAGATTTCTCCTATGCAACGATTCCAGTATTTGGACAAATGAGAGAATTATATCGGGAACAAAAAATGAAGTACATGATCACAAGCAAGGAGAAACCAATAAATCATCCTATTAACTATGTACATACAGATTTAGAGTCTTTTGTTTTGTATTCAGATAGTTTAAATGATATAGATAGTCAGTTGGTAGAAGCAGATGATATTCTGGAAATAACAAAAAATTTCAGAGAAGTTTTGAAGAAAGAGGAACAAGAACAACAGAACACCGTTGGGCAATCAACTGAAAGTAATGAACAACAAGCAGACAAGGCATAACAAACAGATTTCCAGCACTTGCAATAGGAGGAGGAAGGTTTGTGGACCATGGATTTTGATGGAGCAGTAAGAAATGATGGCGCTGGAATAGGAATTTGGGTACGCAGTCCCTTCTCTGCCCCAAACAAGGTCCCTAGTAACATACGGGTATGCTCTTACAAGTTGGCTTTTGAATGTTCAAATAATGAAGCTGAGTATGAAGCTCTGATTGCTGGCCTAAAGATTCTTAGAAAGCTGAATGCTAAGAGGATTTTAGTATATGGCGACTCCGAATTGGTTATCAAGCAAGTCAGAGGCGAATATCAAGCAAAGCATCCTAGGATGCGGGCCTACCGTAACACAGTCCTAGACATTTTGAAATTATTCTTAGAATACACCTTGACATGTGTGCCTCGCATACAAAATAGCATTGCCGATGCTCTTGCTAAGGTAGCGAGTAGTTTGAAAATCCCAATGAATTCTAGTAACAAATTGGAAATCCATGTCAAGCACCGTCCAACCGTTCCAGACAATCAGAGATATTGGCAAGTGTTCCAAGATGATGACGAGATTGATGATTTTCTGCAAAACAAAGGCAAGTTTAAAGAGACCTCAATTGATGAAGAAAATGATGATGGAAAAGGAAATGGTACAGATGAAATGCAGATCAATGAAATGGACGTGTTGCAGCTGAAGAATAACATTATTCCCAAAGGCTTGATACCTATAGAAGAACTCTTCGATCAGGATGATGTAGCCCGCAAGCCAACATTGCAGCCAACAGAGAAGGGTGTGGAAGAGGTCAATATCGGGACAACTGCGAATCCTAAATTGGTAAAATTGTCCAAAACATTGCCGCCAAAGATCAAGGACAAATATATCAGTTTGATGTCTTCATTTGCAGATGTGTTTGCTTGGGACTATTCCGATTTAAAGACGTACGACACCAATATGATTTAGCACACTATACCCATCAAGCCTAATAAAAAATCATTGAGACAAAAGTTGAGAAAGCTAAATCCAAAGTTGCTGCCATCTATTGAAATGGAGATCAACAGGTTGTACAAATTAGGGATCATTGTGCCAATCAGATTTTCAGATTGTATCTCCAACTTGGTACCGGTAAGGAAAAAGACAGGGGAGATTCGCTTATGCATAGATTTCAGAAATCTTAACAAAGTCTCATTGAAGGATAACTATCCACTGCCCAAAATGGACCATATACTTCAGCGAGTAGTGGGGGCATCTCGCATGTCACTGCTTGATGGTTATTCCGGATATAACCAAGTTTCTGTCCATGAGGATGATCGAGACAAGACCGCGTTCACCACTCCATGGGGGACCTTTCATTATGCGAAAATGCCTTTCGGTTTGAAGAATGCGGGTGCCACATTTCAGCGTGCTATGGACTTGGATTTTGCAAACGAGAAAGATGTCTTTTTGGTGGTGTATTTGGACGCCTTGACGGTGTTTTCTAAATTTGATGAAGAGCACATGTACCATCTTAAAACTGTCTTCCTAAAGTGCAAAAAATATGGCTTGTCGCTGAATCCAAAGAAGAGCTTGTTCGCCATTGAAGAAGGAAAACTACTCGGACACATTATCTCCAAGGATGGCATCTGTATTGACCTGGCACGTGTGCAAGCAATTCAGCAAATAGATTTGCCCCGGAATAAAAAGGAGATACAATCATTCAATGGCAAGATGAACTTCCTCCACCACTTTGTACCCAATCTCACGGAGCATCTAAAATAAATGACAAACATGCTTAAGAAGGACAGCCAAGTGAAATGGATGGAAGAGGCGGTAAAATCTTTCAATTTGGTCAAATTGGCTCTTTCGTCCGCACTAGTTCTAGTAAGCCCAGACTATACTTAGGATTTCATATTGTTTTCATTTGCTTCAGAGCATACTATGGTAGCGGTATTATTGCAGAAAAGAGATGATCATGAAAGACCCATTGCCTTTTTCAGCAGAGCTATAAGAGACGCAGCTTTAAAGTATAACATCATTGAAAAGCAGGCTCTTGCACTTGTGAAGGCATTGAAAGATTTCGAGGTGTATATTCTACATTCTCACGTTCTGGCCTATGTTACTAACGCTGCTGTAAAGGATGTTTTAGTGCAGGCCGATCCGGAAGGAAGAAGAGGCAAGTGGATTGCAGCCTTGCTGGAATATGACATAGAAATAAAGCCCACAAAACTGGTGAAAGGATAGGGATTGGCGAAGCTAATGGCTGAATCAAACTTGCATGCTTTGGACATAAATCTAATCGCTGCTTTGTCCGATGAGAACAATGAAGAATCGCCAATTCAGATATTTGAAATGTTTGCTCTTTCTCCATGGTATTCTGATATCACATACGTGCTCAAAAATTTGTCACCTTCGCCCGGCATGACAAGAAACAAAGCGAGAACACTTAAGTTGAAGGCTGCCAAGTTTTGCATTCTTAATTCAGCACTGTATTGGAAAGATCCCGGTGGAGTTTTGTTAAATTTTTTGGTGGAAAAGGAAGCAAAGCAGGTCATGGAGGACTGCCACCAAGGAGACTGTGGAGGTCACCTCTTTTGGAAGTCAACAGCAAACAAAATTTTGAGAGCAGGGTACTATTGGCCGACATTGTTTGCTGATGTATATAAGATGGTTAAGCACTGTCATAAGTGTCAAATTTTTGAAGGAAAGCGAAAGTTACAGCCTCTACCACTCAAGCCCATAGAGGTGAGCGATCCTTTTTAGCAATGGGGGTTGGATTTCATTGGTAAAATTCATCCCTTTTCTTCCGGACAGCATAAATGGATCCTCACAGCCACATATTACTTCACAAAATGGATTGAGGTGATCCCCACCAGACAAGCTACAGATACGGTGATCATTTCATTCCTCGAAAATAACATCTTGTCTCGTTTCGGTTGTCCGAACAAGCTAATCATTGATAACGCAGCAACTTTCAAATCAAAGCGGATGGTAGAATTTTGTCATAAATATCACATTATTTTGGGTCATTCAACTGCTTATCATCCGCAAGGCAATGGATTGGTGGAATCTTCGAACAAATCATTGGTCAACATAATCAAGAAGCTACTGGAAATGAACAAGAAGAGCTGGAATAAAAGGTTGGTAAATGCGCTTTGGGCAGATCGGGTCAGCCAGAAGAAGTCCATAGGTATGTCACCGTTTGAGCTGGTTTATGGAGTTGATACAGTATTTCTTTCCTCTCTCACTGCCCCGGTTGTCAAACTTCTTCAAGAGGCCGGCAGTGAAGAAGATCCCATGCAAAAAAGGCTGAATCAAATGGTCCACTTGCAGCAGACTAGAGAAGAAGTTTTCAAGAACACATCCAAATTGCAGGAGAAAATCAAGAAAATTTATGATAGAAAGGCAAAGGTGGATAAATTTCAGGTGGATGATGTAGTGCTGAAGTGGGATGCAAGAAATGAGGAGAAAGGCAAGCACGGTAAGTTCGAGAACCTTTGGAATGGTCCTTTCAAGATCGCAGCATATCGGGGGTAGAATGCTTTTCTTCTCAATGAAATAAACGGAGAGGATTGTCTAGGAGGGCTGATCAATGGTCAGCTGCTCAAGTGGTACCACTTCTAAGTTATCAAACACTTCTTCCACTATCATTGTAAATACCATTTTATTTCAGTTTCATTAGAGTTGTTCAAATTAGTCTTTAAGTCATTTTAATGTCAAGTTTGAGTCAGTTTTTTGGTCGTTTCAGCTTCATAAATGAGTCAAAGTCCAGTATTATTTATCAAAATGATGACTCCATAGCCCAATGGATGAAGGCACTGTCTAGCTCCTCCAGAGATTTGTTGTTCTTGGCACCTCCACAGGAGTTACCATCCCCCATTGGAGCCAATGTTAGAGTCGATCTGGTCAGTCCTCCGTCACAGATCAAAACTCTTTATGCTTTTCATGATTAGGTGTCCCACTCCATTCTCCCAGTTGCATTTCACTAGGGGCATGCCATAATCTGACGGAGAAATTCATTAGTCATTTCCCCCCCTCATGTCTGGCTCCTGCTGGCTCAGGGCTTGGTCAATCATCATCAAAGTCCATGACAGTCAAGGTCTGGTCCTTTAAAGGAAAAAGGTCATTTCGAGGTCTAGGTCTAGGAAGTCATCAATTTGGTACTTGAACATGTCCAGTAGAGCCATGCAGGCCAGAGTGAGGCCCTTACATAGTTATGGTTTAGAAAGCTTCATCGTCATGTGGATAGACTCCGACTCTTCTTCAAAACTCTGTTTTGAAGAATAGTCAAACAGTGTCATTTATGGCAAAATTTTCAAAAAAAAGTCGTCAAGTGATTTTTTCAGATGCAGTCATGGTTTCCGTGGTCACATGTCTTGTCTTGCAACCCCCGCAAAGTGTGCCGAAAATTGCATCATTCGAGCTAAAATTTCAAAGGGAAAGTGAAAATGAGTGTGTTTTAAAGTCAATGAAAAAGTGCAAAACTCAAACATTAGAAAAATGGGTTTTTGAAGAGGAAAAAATTAAAC
>APFE031741199.1:817-16206 GCA_000404065.3 Pinus taeda | reverse complement strand
TTTTAATAAAATAATATATAACGAATCCTATGTGTCCTGTTCCAGGGGGTCAACGTGTCTGAATCTGACACCACGAATCTCGAATCCTATGTGTCTCGAATCCCTGTGTCAGGTGACTTAGTATAAAAGTATTTCATCATCATGAGTTATAAATTTATATGTAGCAAAACAAATAAAACTAGCAGCTATTTATCTGAGACTAGTGCCCTCTCCCTATCAGCTATCTTTCTGTCTTGTTCAACAATTGCTTCAAGAACTTTTTGTATAACCTCCGCACTAGAAACCATACAAGGCATTACATTGTGTGCAAGGAGTCTAGCCAGATGTTATTTCAATTGTGTAACCCCTCTTGACATCTTGGTCCCACACAATTTGCATGATAAATATGCCCGATTTGCCCCACCAACAGGTTCCCCATACTCCCAAAATGGGTCCAAGGCTTTTGGCATATTGGTAGTGAACTAATTCAAACCTAGGGCACAAAGAAAACAAAAAAATGGCATTAAACGCCCCAACACAAAAAATAATAAGTAATAACCACCTCATTTAAAAAAAAAATACTACATTATATGCAATGTGAATGAAAAATGGCAATAAGAAGGTGCAAAAGAAAGTTGAAAAAGAAGGAATCTTGCTGTCCAAATATGGAGAAAATCCTTGCATTGGTTAATGGGCATGAAAATCATAGCAAATGGAAAAAGAACAAAGAAACAAAATGTTGGTAGGCAAAGAGGCAAGCAAGCATAACCCTAAATCTATGAAAAAATCATTAACAGAGGGGTTTTTAAGAACATCCCGGTTAATGGAAGAAATGAAGTTTGTCTCACTGTTCTTCAATCTTTGATGCACAAAAAATTCTTAGTTGGTGGTGATAATGGTTGTTTGATCCTCAATCCCTCCTTGACAACCACCACAAAACTCTTCCCTTTCCTTCTCCAACACTCAGAAACCGAAATGAAGAAAAAAAAAGGCAAATTTCCCTTTTCTAGCCGCAGCCCAGCCTGCCCGGCGATATTTTATATCGTCACTCAATATTTTACCGAGATATCACGATATCTCGGAAATATCGCGCTATTTTCAGGAGCGAAAATATCGCGATATTTTCTTGGCGATATTCCGGCTTGTCGAAAATATCGCGATATTTCCGATATTCGGTGATATATTGCCGATATTATCATCACTAGTACTAGCTACATGTTAATGCCTTTGAGGCTTTAATAAAAAAATACATTATTCCAGCTTATGACTCAAGATGTCATGCCATTTTCCAATTCAATCAACATATTTAACAATGTTTAGCCTTTGCACTTCACATCACTTTCAATCTTTGCATTCCAAGTAATCTTTCAACATAAGTTAATTTTAACCCAATCAGCAACAATCAATTAGACCAATGACCTTAACATGACCATTTGACATCAATGCCAACATTATCAACAACTTCGGCCCTTCTTGCACAGATATAATCACAGAATTCAGCTCTCTTCCTCAGGGTATGAATCACAGGAATTTTGTCCTTTTACACTGGAGATAAATACAGAACTTTCGGCCTCCTGGATCCACAGTAATTCAGTCTCTTAGCACAAAACCAAACCACAGATTGCTCAATCTTTCCAAGAGATATATCAAAGAGAATATTCGGCCTTCCAAGAGACTTCTATGCCTTCAATCTGCTCCTTGACTTGCTCTGTATGCCCAGAAATATATTGCTTGATGCTCAGAGCGAGTGTGCTTGGAGATGAAGACGAATGACGCCATTATATAGTGAATTCATGGGTTGAACGGGTGCCAACACTAGCTGAGCCAACTTGTAGGATAGAGGGCCGGCTTGGACACTTGTGGTGCCAAACAAATAATCAAAAATTTAAGTTTTGACTTTTTGATATTACAAAAAATTGATTTTCTCATGAGCATGAAGAACATGTTTATATGAAAAATTACATCAATAAATATATCAGTATGAAGACTAACCATAGCTACAAAATTCAGCAGGAACCAAACTCAGTGCGTCTTGATTCTATTTATGAGAGTGCTATTTAATTTTACTCCATTCAGGAAAGTTAATACAAGTGAATTTGTATTGGTCTTCCAGCTACTTAGTGTATTTGAGTATTATCTCATTCTCTCCTCTCTTTTGTCTTGCAATTGCTACTGTAATTTTTTGTCACAACTATGTCTTGTGCTTAAAATCTAACTGTTTGAACTCTTGAGTTTTAAGTGGGTAAAATTATGAACAGATTATCAAAGAATAATTGTCAGAATTTGACATCCTCGAAGCCTTTGGAAAACAATTATCAATACCCATAGCATCTTAGAATGGTTGTTAGGTAGCATAAAATATTGCATTCCTGCTTTGCTTGTTTCCCAAACTTTAATTTTAATTCAACTTGAAATACTCGATAATTGTTTTTGATACCCTTGGATTATTTGCATAATACATCGTGAATGCTACAAAAAATTATTGATAACTGTAAATTCAAAATAGATTTATCTCTAAACTATCCTTTTTTTGACTGTGATGTATTTCTTCTCATGTTTTCCTGCCTTTACACAAGTTTTTATCCTTGATTGCAAGAGAAGTTTAACTGTTGAAGGAATTCAATGCTATGCTACTTGGTTTGATTCTCCAAGTCTTTCTTGGCATGTTCATATCTTTTTAAACGATATTAATCGTGCCAAAATATTGTAAGTGAAGTAAGCTATCTTTCTAGGGCTTTCCTGTTCTAGGAGCGAAGGTGCCTTTAGAAGTAGCTTGTCGTATTTTCTTGATAACAAAGAAACTGGATGAAAAAAGACAGAAAATAAACCTTGTTTATTTTACATTACACACTTCAAATCTCTGTTCAGTCTATATTTTGCTACACTTCTTTTTTGTTTTTACATAGATTTTTTGTGCATATAGTCTCTAATCATTACAATTATCGGTAACTATTTGTGAAAAATAAGAGAATGGAGTGCTGATATTTTTTGAAATTTAATATTTCCAGGGATTGCCTTACCGGCTTTTGCCCAAGTTTCAGTTTCTTCATATTATGCAGCATCAGCTGCTTCACACTACACAGTGTCACAGCTTACCAGGCGTATTGAAGGCTTTGCTACTCGTCATAATTGCTCTAAAGATGAATTTAGCAAACAACATGAATCGAGGCCATAATGTGAAGACGCCGATTCAGAAAAATCTGCTTGTTCAGATGATTAGGTATTTTACACCTTTTCAGCTCTTTCATGATTTGGAAATTATGTGCAGCAATTATACTTTACAGCTTGAAAAGATTTGTTTCTGATCTTTCTAAACTTTTGCTTTTTAAGATTTTAAAGAATTGATGTATTATAAAAAAGGGTGCATTTTGCTACAGTTGAAATTAATTTGTTACAACAGGTTAGGTGCAATGTTAGCCTTAACAAACTCTCAAATTCTGGAGTGAGTTTCTATCATTCTATACACTGGAGCCAATGATCATTTCAGGATACTGCCCAACTTTCTGCAATGTGTTTAGGATCAACATAGTTGGGTTGATATTTTCTAGGTCAGCATGTGAGAAGATGTAATAATTCGAATCAAATCGAGTGATTAGATTATCTTTGCATTTTCGTTCCTTTTGCTCTCACACGTGCTCCAACTTTAATAACGACAGAAAGCTTTATTTATACGTTTTCAGTGTGTTGCTTGCAGAAATCCATCTATTGATATGTACTATGCTTGGATGATTGGGCTTTGCATGATAATTCTATCAACGATATATATTAAGCACATAAAGTCAGCCCAATAGGATTCGAGGAAGAAGAGTTGCAAATATTGCGTCCATGTGGGGTCCTACATCTTTGTAGTACGATAAGAGGAATTTGGCAGTGATTTAAAGTCATCGAGTAAATTTTCTATTAAAAGTCGACTCTTTATTATATAATTGAATTCTATAATAATTTTATAATTTACTAGATGATTGGGATAAAGGCTCTGGTTGTTTTCTACAACATATTTTTTTTCATAAAATAACCTATTTGAGTGTTATTTTAGTTTTAAAATATCAACACGATGTGCGAAATAAACAGTTATCAGTGATTGAAAGGAACCTTTAGGTCGACCTTGGTACTATTGAGGTGTGTGGTATTCTAACACGGGGACGGGGATTGCAAGATAACAATGGAGCAATGGCTGAAATATTAAAGTCGAGTTGTGGATTAGCCTTTGTGGAAAGACAATATGTTTGACTGTTCATGAGATTTTTAGCAAAATGAACAGTTTCTATAATAAGAAGAATAAGCCCTTCACAAACTGAAACTCAATAGGTTATGACTACTGATATTTTTGCCAGGAATACATCTATTATATTTTTCATGCAATGTAAATAAAGATAAATGCCTATTTTGATCTACCATCTCCATGGTACATGAGTCTCTTTCTGGACACGACTTCGGGAAAGTTTTATGTTTATTTTTTCAAATGTAAAGAATATGATGGCCCATAAAAATGTGTAGATATAGGATATGAGTATGTAGGTATAGGATACGAGGGTAGGAAGGTATAGGATATGAGTGTCTATAAAAATGTGTAGATAGGGAAGGAAGCTTTCAACTTAACTTCATCATATTTTAAGGCTGTGCGTTAACTTCTTTCTTCATGGCATGTTCATATGCAATATCCATTTATATGTAGTAAATGATCTGTTTTCAAATGATTTTGGTTTTCATTTATGCAACCTACCATGTATCTAGGAGCACAACACGACCCCAAAGACAAGACCTTGTCAATTTTGGAAATCTAATGGAATCTCCACATTACGTCTAAATTTTTGGTAATTTTCTGTGGTTACACTTATAACAATTTATGAATGGCAAACAAACCATGCCTTGAGAGGAGGCAAGCCCCACCCATATGAGCATCAAGTCAATGATCTGATGCATTACAAAATATATATGTAGAAACAAATAACAACACCGTTCTCTTTGGTGGTAAAAGAAGCATAGTTTTACTTGGTCCTTGAGATTCCATTTCTTTGATAAATCATAAAGGATGCCACCTTTTTGACCATGAACATTAGAATTTACACAAGCATGGTTATTACCTTATTAATAAGATTTTCATGTTTTAAAGGAGAATTTCTTTTTTTACAAGCTTGAGGTATTTTCCTAAATATCTAGGAATATGTTACTTCGGTGTATGCACTTTCCTCAAATATTTTTGTAAGTTTTAATTATTTTATTGTAATTTTGATGTGAAATATATCCTAGAAGGTTGAATAATATGCCCTGAGAGACTTGGCACGAGAAGAAATATCTATCATTAAATGTTTAAACATGTTTGTAGTTTTAACTTTTCAAACTTCTTAGAAAGATAAAGCATGAATAATTAGCCATCCATGAACAATCAAAGGAGGCAACATTGTTGGTCTCAACATTAAAGTAATAGCCAATAGGTACTTAGCCGACTTGGTGAAAGTAGGGTGCTATTATCGTCCCACTAGGGTTCAAATTTCTCAATGACATGTTGTGCTTGTGCTTATGCTTTTGTGCATGTGCTTACCAAAATAGATTGGGCTCGACCTCATTTGTAGACACATAGTTCAGACAAGCAATTCGATCTAATCTCAGTTAGAGAAGTGCGAAAATAAGGCAGAAGAAAGGTACGAAGAGAGGACTAGGAAGAAGTGCAAAGAAGAGGCAGAAAGAAGGTGTGAAGAAAGAGAAGTTATGAAGATGATTCTTCTGGGTATGCGAAGTAGAATTCTTCTGGGATCTTCGAAGTAGGGTTTCTTTTGGGATAACAAAGGAAGGAATCTTCTAGGGTAGCAAAGAAAAGACTCTTTTGGGTAATCAAGGTAGAGGCCCAGTTTCTCTATAGAAGACCTAGAGGCCGATACTCTCTAGGGAAGTTGTGAAGGTGTAGTGGAAAAAGATAGAGACCAAGTTTCTCTAGAAGGAGTCGAAAAGGAGCAGTTCTAGATCAAGAAGAAAGGCAGAGTAAGGAAGAGGTAGAGCATCAAGGTTGGTGACAAGGTTCTTGAGAGGATACTAGAGTCAAGGGTCTGTGTCAAGGTCTTGGTACTAATCAATTAAAGATCTAGAAGAATTTTGATCGGGTTTTCCTCTCAAAAGGTAAGAGGTTTTGGCTCTCGCTGAAGAAGCCTACATACTGTGTCACTTGTCTTTTATGAATATTGGTAATTTTCTTGATTAAAGAACATATTAGTAAGCTAACGAAGAAAAGACTATAAGATTAAGAAGTAAAAGTGCATCACAAGCAATTATCAAGAAAGAGAAATTGTTAACTCTGAATGCCCTAGATTTCTCAACATGGTATCGGAGCTTAGGCATTGAAGACAAGAAGGGGCAGTCAAAACAAGCTGACACACAAGAATCGATCTTCAAAGAAAGCATCAAAGTAAGTCAAAGGCTATCAACGAGGTCAAGATCTACATCAAAGAAACCCTAGATTGAAGAAGGTAGAAAGAAAGATTGAAACCCTAGAAGCAATTTAGATATCATCACATCATCAAAGGAGTGAAGGCTCTTCAATTCAAGAAAGATTGTGAATCAAGCTCTTGTTGAAAAGTGTAACTAGGTTCAGTCTTCATATTGACATGTAAATATATGTAATAAGATGTAAATAAAGAAAAATGAAATTATTTTATTGACTTGCTTCATGGGTTTCATATATATAGCCTAACCCGTCCTCCATTTGAAGAAAAGAACTCAACTCACATGAGACAAGAAGAAGTGCAAAAGAAGGAAGAGAAGCAGTAGTACGAAAACGGAAGAGAAGGAAAAGTGTGAAGAAAAAAAGAGGATTCTTCTGGGTAATATGAAATTAGGGTGTCTTATGAGCCAGTGAAAAGACTTTCTTCTGGGACAATAAAATTTCTTTTGGGCAACAAAATCTTTTGGGACAACGAAAATTATTCTAGGTTGCAGATTCTTCTGGGGCAGTGCGAAATCTAGGGAACATAATCTTTTGGGAAGTGCGAGGTTGTTAAATTATGGTATGCTTTATGCCTAGAGCAGTTTACTTCTTTTACTTTTATTAGCCATTGATTAGCAATCACAACATAAAGTAAAATGCAGATAGAACATTAAATGATCGACAGAAAACAAGCCAAGACAAGAGAGGCAAGATGTGGCTGCTAGCCAGGTACAAACCCCAATGCGGGGAAACCCTTTGATCAAATCTTCTTTTATCTTCAATAGTTCAGCAGAGAGAAATAGTACAATGCAAAATTTTGAAATTTTATAACAGCAGCAACAAAACCCTAACCAACAAAGTCAAAGCTGGTCAAACAAGTCAGATTTGACCTCCAATAAGCTTGGTCAATATCCTAGTCAAATCGGCTTCCAACAACAAGAAGAGTCAACCCAAAACAATCCGAAATTATAGTCAAACTTCAGTCAACACTGGACAGATCTACGGTCAATCTTTTGACAGTCAACGCCGGTCAAAATTGAGGTCAGATCACCTCGGTTTGCATGCCAAAATTTGCATCTTGCCAAGGAGAAGCAACCACACCTAATCCGGAGTCAAAGAGGAGTCCACGCTGGTCAACGTTGGTCAAAGTACCTTCCGCAACCTTGGTCAAACTTGGTCAACGCAACCCTAATTAGAAATCTACGTCTTCCTTTTTCAGCCACACGTGAGAGAGAGAGAGGCTCATCTAACGCGTAGGAGAGAGAAGATGAGTGATGAGATGAGTTGCAAATGACTCAACCTCTCTTCTATTTATATGAAACGCTGGGCATGTGTGCCACACACTTAGCTGCTGGCCAACCTTGACAATTTGTCAAGTAATTAGAAATAAATTCATATCTCCATAAATACTTGTCGGAATGTGATGATCTTTAGATCAATCCTACACGTCTCGACGAGAGAAATCTAGGAAAAATATCAACATCCATAAATAAGGTGACCCACATGGAGTTTGGCCCTAGTTGCCAATTTTAACACTCCCTCTCAACTAGGGAGAAGTCTATCTGCAATCCGTCTGACCGTCGCTACTATCCTAGCCATCAACTGCACTGCCCTGCATAGCTTGGTCCTGCTCTGCTCTGCTATGCTCGAACTATGAAGAAGAAGAAATGATCGAGGATGTATCATACCATCCTCCACTGACCCGAAGTCAGTCTCAGAGTGTGTCATAACACTCTCACTGATCCCAGATCAATGGAGGTCATCCTAGCATAGGGAGTACAGTATATACAACGATGCATCCATCGATACTACTACTATGGTCCCTAACCTCATTTCCTTGCTCATTGATCAGATGAGAGGCACTTCCCATGAGTCCTAGACTGCTTGGGTAGGATGCCTCGACAGGAGAACTAATCATCCTGTCCACAGGAAAACGAATCATCCTGTCCAATAGATGCCATAAAGAACTAATCATCCTGGCCCACAGGAGAACTAATCATCCTGGCCCATAGGAGAACTAATCATCCTGTTCCATAATCGCTACAGGGTGTCACAGGGGAAGGTTGAACCTTTCACCCTGTACATGGTGCACCACCAGAGGATGGTGAGTCGCCCTGTGGTCACATGTCGCTCCAAGAAGTACCCCACGCCCCCTTGGAGCTCCCAGAGCTCAATACGTCATACTCGACCCTCATAAGAGGGTCTCTAAACAACACCAAGTTGTTCTCCGAAAGTCCAGAATTTGACCTTTCCTAGGGGCTTTGTCAAAATGTCGGCGACCTGTTCATCTCTACCGATATGTTGGACCCTTATTACTCCCCGCTGCACCATATCTCGAATATAGTGGTACCTAATATTGATATGCTTGGAGCGATCATGGAATACAGGATTCTCTGATAAACGAATCCCGCTCTGGTTGTCACACAGGATCACGATGGTATCCAATGTAAATCCAAACAACTCACTGAAGAGCTTTCGCAACCAAACTGCCTCATAGGAGGCCATACTAGCAGCAATGTACTTTGCCTCAACGGTGCTCAAAGCCACTGACTTTTGCTTCCTGCTCATCCATGATATCGAGGCAGATCCCAAAGAGAAACATCACCCTGAAGTGCTCTTTCGGTCCACCACACTGCCTGCCCAGTCAACATCGGTATATCCAAGTAGTCTCACATCCTGGACAGTGTATCTCAACCCATGAGTGATCGTGCCACAGAGATATCTCAATAGATTCTTGGCACCAATCCAATGTGAGTGGTGAGGCTCAACCACATGTTGACTTAATGTGTTAACTGCAAAGCATATATTCGGACGAGAGTTCACCAAGAACATCAATGCTCCGACGAGTTGACGATACTCGGTAGCATTTCGTAAAACAGGTTTGGCAGCACTATCGCTTAACTTCTTGAAGTCAAGCTCCATCGGGGTAGTTACGGGCTTGCAGTCCACCATGCTCAATCTCTCCAATATCTTCACCACATATTTTCCTTGAGATAGAAAAATCTCCCTTGGCTTCTGCTAGACTTCTAGTCCTAGGAAATAGTGCATCAGTCCTAGCCTCCTAGGCCCTTCATCTCAAACTTAGAAGCCAACTCCCTCTTACATTTGTGAATGAGAGGGTCTGCCCCTATTACAAAGAGGTCGTCAACGTACAACACCAGTATGAGAGGATTGTCATCTTCAACCTTAAAGTAAAGGTTAGTGTCGGCTTCACTCCTAGTGAATCCCAACTTCATCAAGTAGCTATCGATCCTTTCATACCACGCTCGGGGTGCTTGCTTTAGCCCATAGAGGGCCTTCTTCAACTTGCACACATGAGATTCTCGATCATGAATCTCAAATCCTTCGGGTTGGTCCATCCTTCCTCTTTGATTGAACCATGCAAGAACACAGTCTTGACATCCATCTGATGTAGGTTCCATCCTTGTGAAGCAGCAAGGTCTATGATCAAGCGGATGGTGGTATATCGGGCAACAGGTGCAAATATCTCGTCATAGTCTATACATTCCTTCTGAGAGAAGCCACGAGTGACAAAACGAGCCTTATACTTTTCCGCACTTCCATCAACTGCATGCTTTATCTTGTAAAGCCATTTCGAAGTGACAACTGCCTTGTCCTGGGGTCTGGGGACCACATCCCAAACATCGTTTTTCATGATGGACTCATATTCCTTGGTCATAACATCCTTCCATACTTGATGCTTGACAACTTCTGTGAATGATGAAGGCTCATTCTGGATGATCGTGCTCATGATGGTTAGGTATCCCTGATATCTGTTTGGCTTCTTACTTTCACGGAAGGTTCCTCTGGGTGCAATGTGTTCTTCAACATCATCAAGTGTCCCCCTAAGCCATGAAGGCCTCTTCCTAGAAGAGGAAGGCTCTTGCGGAGAGGATCAATAGGATCCATAGGTTCTTCCACATTGGGCGTCTTCTCATCTTCCTTTTCCTTCGGTTCCCTGGTGTCAGCTTCTTTAGATCCTCTTAGAGTAGGAAGATTGTCTACTTTGCTAAGAGCCATATCTTCATCAAAGATGACGTCATGGCTAATTTCGACTTCCCTTTGACCAACCACATAGATTCTATAGCCCTTAGTATTTTCGCTATAGCCCACGAAGATTCCTTTCTTTCGAGATGCACCCAATTTATTCCTTTTCTCCTTTGGCACATGAAAATATATAGGACTTCCAAAAATTCTAAAATGAGATATGTCAGGTTTCTTACTAGTGAACATTTCTTCGGGAGTCTTGGAACCTAATGCTTGATGAGGGCATCAATTTTGTACATATACGGCGGTTTTTGCAGCTTCGACCCATAGAAACTTCGGAAGTCTTTGATCATGGAGCATAACACATACAACTTCCACAATTGTACGGTTCTTCCTTTCCGCCACACCATTATTCTCAGGAGTATATGGTGTAGTAATCTCCCTCTTAATGCCAACCTCTTTGCAAAAGTCATGAAACTCATTGGATTCATATTCAGTCCCATTATCAGTTCTTAAGATCTTGATCTTCTTTTCGCTTTGATTCTTGATCAAGGCTTTGAAGTGCCGAAACTAGGAGAACACTTCATCCTTCTTTTTCAAGAAGTATATCCAAGCCTTGTGAGAATAATCATCTGTAAAAGTGAGGTAATATAAATATCCTCCCAAGGAGTTTACAGGCATCATACCAAATATGTCTGAGTGAACCAACTGCAATATATCAGAGGTCTTGCTTTGGCTTAAGGGGAATGGTCCCGTTTTGAGTTTTCCTTTGGCACATCCTAGACATACACCTTCTTGCTCTAATCTGAACTCGGGCATCCCGGTCACCATTTTTCTCACATCGGGTAGAGCTTTATAATGAAGGTGAGCAAACCACTGATGCAATAGTTCGGACTGAAGAGATGTGTCACAAGACATGACACCCAGTGGACTTCCTTCGACCTGATATAATGAATCAACTCGAAACCCAAGAGTGAAAGCATCTTTAAAGTTTTTCCATACACGTACCTTGCCATCGCTGAAGGCCACCTTGTAGCCTTTGTCTTCCATTGCTGAAATGGACACCAGGTTCTTTTCGAGAGTGATTGATCATCGTCCCAGTGTGAGTCCCTTTTATCAGGGCACTCCCTCGCATAGTGGCATGTTTTATTGCAATTGTAACATCGTCCTTTTCTTCCACCCTTCGGTCTAGCCTTTCCTTTGAATTTAGCCTCGGAATTGTTTCTTCTTTTAGCATGAGAAGAAAAGGTAGAGGGATGACCTTTAAGTACGGGCATTTCTTGTTCTTCCATCCTTGTTTCTTCTTGAATGCATCTAGCCCTCAATTGCTCAAATCCAGGAATTACGTTATTGTTGAGAAGAGTAGTCCTGAATATATACCATTCAAGTGGTAGTCCTCCAAGAGTTGTGAGTGTCATTTCCCCGTCAGGAATTACTTCTCCAATAGATACGAGATTATTCTTGATCTCGCCAATCCTTAAGAAATATGCTTGAATACTCTCATCTTTGCCCTTCTTAATTTCCTTTAGCTTATTTCTAAGGAATAAAACTTGGTTTGCATCATTAACTTTAAATGAACTCACCAGTATATCGTGGATTTCCTTGGAGGTGGTCAGCTTGGAAATATAGGCCACCAGGCACTTGTCAATAGTCATGTATGATCTTCCTTGCTTTGACTTCTCCCTTGGTCCATTTGTTCCTAGCAGCAGTGAATGCATTTGATGGAGGCTCAACAATCCTGCATCTCACATGGTCCAACACTTCCCGCTCTTCTAATGTTAGATCGAGAGACATCTTCCATTCGTGATAGTCAGACTTCTCACGGAGTTTGTCTTCAGCAGGGAAGTGTGTTGAGGACCCCATGACTTCTTTAAGATAATTTTAACAGCCTTTGGTGCTTTGCTCTTGCTCTTGGTCAGGCTTTGTCTTCACCTCAACTCCGATACCATGTTAAATTATGGTATGTTCTATGCTTAGAGCAGTTTAATTTTACTTTTATTAGCCACTGATTAGCAATCACAACATAAAGTAAAATGCAGATAGAACATTAAATGATCGACAAAAAGCAAGCCAAGACAAGGGACACAAGATGTGGCGGCTAGCAAGGTACAAACCCCAATGCAGGGAAACCCCTTGATCAAATCTTCTTTGATCTTCAATAGTTCAGCAGAGAGAAATAGTACAATGCATAATTCTGAAATTTTATAACAGCAGCAGCAAAACCCTAATCAACAAAGTCAAAGTTGGTCAAACAAGTAAGGTTTGACCTCCAATCATCTTGGTCAATATCCTAGTCAACTCAGCTTCCAACAACAAGAAGAGTCAATCCAAAACAATCCGAAATTACAGTCAAACTTCAGTCAACATTGGACAGATCTGCGGTCAACCTTTTGACAATCAACGCTGGTTAAACCTAAGGTCAGATCACTTCGATTTGCGTGCCAAAATTTGCAGCCTGCCAAGGAGAAGCAGCCACACCTAATTCAGAGTCAGAGGAGGCCACGTTGGTCAAAGTACCTTTCGCAGCCTTGGTCAACGCAACCCTAATCAGAAATTTGCGTCTTCCTTTTTCAGCTACACATGTGAGAGAGAGAGGCTCATCTAATGCGTAGGAGAGAGAGAAGATGAGTGATGAGATGAGTTGCAAATGACTCAACCTATCTTTTATTTATATGAAAGGCTGGGCATGTGTGCCACACACTTAGCTGCTGGCCGACCTTGACAATTTGTCAAGTAATTAGAAATAAATTCATATCTCCATAAATACTTGTCAGAGTCTGATGATCTTTAGATCAATCCTACAGCTCTCGATGAGAGGAATCTAGAAAAAATATCAACAACCATAAATAAGGTGACCCACATGGAGTTTGGCCCTAGTTGCCAATTTTAACAGAAGTTGGGGCAACAAAAGAAGGAACCTTTTGGGAGGTCAAAGTAGAGATCTAGAGACCTAGTCTCTCTAGAGGAAGCCAAGAAAGACCTAGAGACCAAGATTCTCTAAGGAAAGCTGAAGAGAAGCAGTAAGAAGGATAGAGACTGAGCTCTCTAGAAGGAGCCAAGGAAAGCAGTGTGAGAAAAGCAGAGCAAAGGAAGAGGCAGAGTATCTAGGTCGGTGACAAGGTTCTTGGAAGGATATGAGAGTTGAGGGTCGGTGTCATGGTCTTGGTACTTATTAATTGAAGATCTAAAAAAGAAGAATTTTGATCGGGTTTTTCTCTCAAGAGGTGAGATGTTTTGGCCCTGGTTGGAGAAGCCTATATATTGTGACTTGTCTCTTTTATTATTGCATATTGGTAATTGTCTTAATGAAAGAACACATTAATAAGCTAATGAAGAATCAAATATAAGATTAAGAAGAAAAAGAGCATCACAATCAATTATGAAGAAGATAAATTGTTATTTATTGAATGCCCTAGATTTCTCAACATGGTATCAGAGCTTAGGCACTGAAGACAAGAAAGGGCAGTGAAGGCAAGTGAGCACACAAGAGACAAACTTCAAAGAAGGATCAAAGCAAGTCAAAGTACTCCAAGCAAGAAATCTAGATCTTCATCAATCTGAAACCCTAGATATACATCTATTATATTGAAGTCATCTTCAAGAAGGAAAACAAGAAGGAAGATCAAAAAGCCCATAAGCTCTTCTAAGATCATCACTCGAAGAAGTTGAAGCTCTTCAAATTGAAGGAAGAATAAAACACTCAAGAAGGATCGTGAATCAAGCTCTCTCTCATCAACCTCACAAGAAGCATATCCTCTCTCAATGCACACAACAAACTCTCAGGTAAGTCTATGATTACATCTGATAATATTAAAATGTCCTTTTGCAAGGAAAGCAATTAATTGGTTGGGGCTGCAAATTACCTTGCATGGAAGAAAAGGACAGCCCCGAATCTTATATAAACTGAGTTCATGAATCACATCAAAGGATCGGTAACAAAACCTACGAAGGAAGATATTCAAGCACATGCTAAATACATGAAGGGAGAAGTGAGAGCCCAGAGGATTCTTATAGAATATATAAAAGAATCTAATCCCATATGTATCAAAGTTGGAAACAACAAAAGCTATATATGACAAATTGGTAGAGTTGTTTTCAATAAGTACTGCAAGAGAAGTAATCTCTCTAAGGAAAGAACTCTACAAACTAAAGATATCAAAGGAAGATGGAATAACCTCATACTTTATGAGGATATTAGACATTTGGGATCAACTATGAGAATTAGGAGAAGTAATGTCTGATAGTGAGATGACCAAAGTGGTGCTGAATACACTACTGGAAGAATGGGGTAACTTCACTTCAAGTTTAAGTGGGAAGAAAGACACTACTCCATTTCAAGATCTATGGTCACTCTATAAGATCAAAGAAACGAGACTGAAGGCAAAGCTTGATGTTGGACCAAGTGAGTAGAATCAAGCATATGCTGCTACAACAAGAAACAAAGGAAAATTTGGAAGGTTTGATCCTCAAAAGAAAAGAAGGAAGATGGATAAAGTAAGATGCCATGGATGTCAAGAACTAGGGCACTATAAAAGATATTGTCCTAAATGTGGCAAGGACAAGAAAAATAGGGAAGAAGCCCACATCACCGAAGAAGTGAAAGAACTTGAGTCTAAGTAGCCGAAGAATGAAGAAGTAAAAAATCTCTATTATGATTGAGATGATCTTCCTCGCAAGAAGGTAAATTTCACTTGTAAATTATAGATAGGATAGAATACTTCAACATAACGTCATGATGGAAGCATTAGAAGTAAGAGCTCGTGACATGAGAAGAAGAAAGTATATATGGGATAAATCTTATTGTTTACAATAGAATAGAAAGCTCTTAGGAAACCTTAGTGTCATGCGGAAAGAGTTAATATTGCGGACAAAACCAACCTCCCTAGAAGCCTAAGACTTTCTAGTGACAAACAAGACAATTAAGAGCAATCCTTCTCTAAACATGCATTTATCACACGAGAAATCAAGTGTTTTAGATCCTAACTGTAATCCAACGCTGTTGTAG
>APFE031741174.1:0-17663 GCA_000404065.3 Pinus taeda | reverse complement strand
TAAGGAAACTGAAAAGAAACAGTTTTGGGTCCAAGTGGAGTAGGAGGGTGGCTACCAATATCCAGTTTGATCACCTTCACCTAGTCATATGTCATATGTTTTCCTTCATGATGTCATTGCATGGTTTTAATAATCCTCCAAAACTCCCATCACTCCTTGTTGATGCTCTCATTTGCACTTGAGACTTTGATTTCCATAAATTCTTCATGTAACATATCTATTTCACACAATCTTCACGAATAGGCAAACTATTCCAAATTTTTCACTATGCCAACTCATGCTATTTGAGCCCTTTATTAACATTTTGGAGACATGAAATTTATATATTATAGGCCCCTACTCAATGTTTTCTTTGAGTAACCAATTTTACCACTTTGTTGGCCACTTCCATGAATTGGGCATGGTACTTTGTCTTGTCAATGCACCTACATTTCACCATAATCCAAACAAATCCATATATATCCTTGCATTGATATAAAGTTACATTCAAGTCATAGTTCCTTTTTATATTGATATTATCCTTCTTTTTATAGTATTCGGGACCTCAAAATCTATCTTCTATTCTCTTTTGTAAATGCAAGAAGTCAATCACGTGTTGCTTATAGCATAGAATTGATATAGATAGTGCCACACAAAGACTTGATTTATTATCATACTATTGAAATTTAGGATCATACAAGATGATCTTATTGTATGACTTGCAATGGTAATTTCCTCAAGCATTGGTGCTCCTTGAGATTGCATTGTGTTTGATGTGATTGTAGTCTATATTTTTGTTTGTTGTGACATTCAATTATTCTTCACAAAAATCCTTAACATTCCCTTGGTTTCATTTCCTCAATGTGCTACCAATTATGCTTGAAGTACACTAACATTGATATCCATTGTTAAAAATGTCCTTTGGTGGCCTTTGTGCACTTTTCATGTGATTTTTCATGGCGATCATGGTATTTCTTTAATATGTGTTGCTCTCTTTGTGCACTGTTACATTGCATGATCTTAATAATAATTTATAGAAACTTCGTACACACCATAATATAATATACTATTAATTAATTAGGTTATATAAAATAAATTTGCGAACTTGGTATAATTTGATATACAATACTACTATTTGAGTAGCTACAACTTATATTGCATGTTATTTATTGTGTTGAAGAAATGCATGTTCTTCCACTGCATTCTTGCAAGCCTTTTTGTTCTTGTAGAACACTTGCATCCTGCAGTTCCTCTGCATACAACAAATCAACTAGCATATTTACAAAATCAATATGCATAAAATTGTAATTAACCCACGATTACTTATCCTTGAATCACTTCTTATCTTCCTTCCTCTGTGCACACTCGAGGTCAATCTCCATGCCATATAACCACCTATTGTATTTGTGCATACATGCGCATATTGTGTATTACACTCAAACAACTATATATGTCATATACCATCCTGTGATACATGCATTCATACTTGTACCATATGCACCACTTGTTCCTAGTACCATTTGTACCATTGGTACGGTATACCAATCTCCATAGCATCACCTCCATGACATATATTTCATCTACATGTTTCCAACCATGTTAGTATTATGCCAAAAAATCCTTCATCTATTTGTATTGCCTTTAGGTAAGGATAAAAATTGGGTTGAGTTTCTTTCTAAGAAATTTAATGGACCTATTCCATTTCTGCAACCAGTGAAAAGATTTATGTTATTGTATTCATGTGCTTTCATTTAGAAACTAATTTTCCTATTTCATGTGGTTGCAACACGATATGAACATAATAGTATCATAAAAGTGATTATTCATACTACTATTTCATCATAACTTTTAGTTTTGGGATTAAATTTGTCACCTGTACAAGGTTTAATCAATCAATGGAATATACCTTCCTCTTAATCATAAAGCATACTGTTAACTATGATACTGAGTCTATCATAGATATTTGAAGTCTAATAACCATCTTAGCTTGTCTTTAACCAATAACAAACTTGGTTAGTTCTTAACAAATATTCACTTCATGTCGTGTGATTTATTATTTCCATTTTTATACCTCAACATCTTGTTGGCCATGCATAATTTAGTGTAGGTATAATCTCATTTCCCCTTCATGAGTTATAACTGAAGTTTTAATGATTTCAATTCTACACCCTTTATGTTTGTATGTATTATGTGTATGAGAGTGTGATCTCAATATATTTACCTGTTAACACCTCCTCTTAACATTAAATCACCCTTAAAACAAAGAGATGAAATCTTGCATTGTTTATGAAACATTTCTTATGTTATCCTATTCAACCGAGACACATTATCAATGCACTCTGTCAAAAGAACCTCCCAATATTGCTTGATAAAAAATATATAGTTCAAATATTATGATATCTATCTAATTGAATAGATTGTTGGATATCATTTAACCCAATTGTTTATATCATCTCTAGTATTACTTAGTTGTCGAAATAGGGAATTCATCTTGTTATTTTAATGATTTTTTTTATAGTCTCGTTTGTTATGCATACGTAGCATATGACACTTAGATCATCATAAGTTGTATTAATGAAAAAAAATGGGTCTATCACAATTGTTCTTATTAATTTGGACTATCATGTTTCAAATCTAGAGTACCATTTTTATTATTCATCAGGCTACTCTGAATTGTTCTACTGCATCAGACACCATCAAGTCCAATTTTCAAGTATACTTTAGTGAACCAGAATCCCTCGGTTCCAACCTATGCATGTTTTTTTACTATGCATAATATCCTTACATAGCAATTGTATCATTCATAATTTGCCTTTATTATAATTAAAATAACATGATGACATATCATTAAATCCACCAATCACTAGTTTTTTTACAATTACTTATTGGAATAATCAATTTTATTCCATTCCAATATATTTTTCCACAGATTCTCTTTTTCCCCTTGGAAGTTAGTTATCCAAAAACTTGATTAATTCTACTTTACTCATATATATAGATAGTCACTTCAATTTTCACTTAATGACTTTTTTAAGGTAACCATAGTTTAATATTTGACCTTTATAGTATGTAATCAGAATCAATTACACCACAAATTCTCTAACATACATGGTAAATTTCCTTTTTGTGTTTTTATCATAGTTTAGTTTGTGACAATTGTGATTCCTTCATGCATGAAGGCATGTCCATGCAACTCATTGCATCCCCACAATGATTCCTTCATGTAGGCCACACATGGAAATGTACAACTCAAGTAATCATATTCTTCTCCTATATGAATTACTTGTTATCAAGATTAATATTACATTAGTCTGATGACCATGCTTTCCCATAATTATCAGTTATTTAACTATCCCGCTATGCATATTTGCAAGCATCCTTTTTCAAAGCTTAATTTTTTTTTTGACAACTTATATAATAATAAAATTTTGAAGGTCCTCATCTATAAGGGGACACAATAAAAGAAATTTATTAACATTAATAAACATGGTAATTCTTCACTTAGCATTGTTTATTGTATGCAACATACTAGAGTAACTCCTGGTAACTAGATATGCTCCCCTTGAGCATCATCTCATAATCAATCTATAATCAAATGTTATTGCCTGCACGGTCTATATGATAGCAACACGGTCTATATGATAGCAACAATAACTGAAACATCAACAATACTTAGGATCACATTACATATGACCAAATTACATGTGAGACTCCTCAATGTCTCAAATCATCATCACTCTCGAATCAAGGCAACAATATCCTTCTAACTCAACAAATTATGATAAAATCCTCATAGCCATATGTAATGATGAGAAAATAGCACACCATCAATTCTTCATTCAATCTTTGAATACCATAATCATACTTATTTAAAACAAGGTCTATCATGGTATATAGTTTAAGGCATTCAATGATAACTTAGTTTTAATAATTTCCATATAACGGTAAGGATTAATACCTTCTTGCTTATTTATTTACAGCCTTCAAGAAACTCAATAATATTCATATTTTTATGGGAGAATATTAAAAAAAAAAACTCACATAACTCTATTCATGTTTTATGCATCGAACAAAATAACTTAGGTACACATACTTATGTGCAGTTTGCTTCCACCTCAGATGACCTCATGTTATTTAGTCTGGTACTATTTGCTTAAAAATTATTATGCATCCTAATTCAAAACATTTTCTTTACACTACTCTCATTTTTGTTGTTTCTTAATTAAATTTGTAGACAATTGAAAAGAAAAAATGTCCATGTCCTTTGCGAAAAAGACGACATATTTATTAACATGTTTTGGTGATTGCAGCCATATAATACCTACTGCTACGGTTAGGTATTTTTCCTTTCTACCAATCATTGAATTAGAATGGTGTTGACTCCTACGATTATTTATTTCTAAGTTTGAAAACTAATTATTAATAAAATAATTTTCTTCTCTTTACCTACTTTCTCCTACCGAAAAAAATTCTGATGGAATTTTGAAAACTAGCATGAGCATACATTTTTTCCCCATGTTTTTAACTAGATTTGAAGTCCAACTATGGCTAAACAAATTGGTCGGACTTGTAATAAGAGAGGTACCATATTCATGTCGACTCATAAAATTCAAATGTCTAGGTAAGCCAACTCAATATGTACATAGTAGGGTGATGTTTTGTAAGATCATTAACTATCTGGTAATTGGTGGGTTAACACCCATCCTCTCCGATACTTACACATTTTATAATATCTTAAATATAAAACATCCTTCCCCACAAAATTTAGCTGTAATTTCAGTGTTAAAATTTCTTCTACCATAATACACAGATATTTGAAAATATATTTCCGCCTCCTCAAGGGCTAGTTGTTGGTAGACTAAAATTTCAACACAGTTGATTTCACTCAATGAAACTTCAAACATGGAAAGGCTATATTAAAACAACTTTACTGGCAAAAGACACACCCATTTTCATTCAAGACTTGTGAGCAACTTGACTAATCTAGCTTCAAAAACAAAAATGGTCAACGTGTAATACATTCAATAGAAACAAAAAGTATATAACTATCCCATCATCGACCTTACAGGGAATTATTCATATTAACAAAAATTTAATTTTCAATTATGTCGAAGTACATGCTTCTCCCTTTAATTACTTTTACTTTCTTAATTGGGAGGTAGGCATGCAAATCCAGTTGCAGGGATCATACCTCATTGCACCAAAGCTCCAGAGCCAGTTGAGATTAAGCCACTTGAGGCGAATAGTTGTTCCTACACACCACATCGCCTCCATCTCCAGGCCGCCAACCATCACTGGAGAGCATTGCTTATCAATAGGGTCTCTCATGCCTATGTGCACCAACCCATCCTCTCAATAAATCCTCACGTACTTTTGGCTTCAATAATGCTACGAAATCTTTCAAACACGGTCTGCCACTTGCAGCGTTACCTCTTCCCCTTGAGCCACTATGAGTCTCTCTGCCAGGAGGATAAGAGAAGCATGGTGGTAACTATAGTAAAAACAATACTACACCCTTAAGTTTCACTCACAGTACCCATTACCAGTAGTGAATGTTGTCCATACTATCCATAGGTATATATATATCAATCTAGTTCAAGCATAAAAGAAAATAATAACTCATGTTCTCTACAGAGAATTGAGTTGGCTCTCTTTTTCATGCGTAGACTCAACGCATACAACACTCTATTGAAGATAGTATCCCTCCTTCCAATTTTTATTTGTGTTCATCACATGGATAAAGTTGAGCGTCATGGAATCTAAGGATAAATCTATCCCACCCATGAGGATAATCACTATCCCAAAAAATGCCTCCAATTGGCAGATAGGCATTCGCATTTGATCAAAAGGAAACATGTGTGTTATGGTTTTTCCTTGATTCCTCCAAATCTGTGGTAAAACAACCCGAAGGAATACCACCAATAGTAGGTGGTGTCCACGGCATGAAGTCCCAATTACACCTCATACCATTACGGATAGGAGGCCCATCCAAAATAAAGGTCTCATGTCCATTGTATGTATTTTTTTCTCTTGAGAAACAATTGTAGAGATAAGTGTGAGACAAAGTTTAATATGTTAGAAGAATGTTGACAAAATCAGCTCTCCATTGATGACTTGTAAAACATGATACAATGACATAATAAATAGCTTATTGAGTAGAAGCATGCCTTGAGGAAGAATCAAATAGTTAAGACTAAATAAGGCATACACAAGTAAAATAATGCTAGAAACCAAAAGCTAAATAGTTTAAAATTAACCCCTAATATTAATTACATTAAATGAGAGGCAAATATTCAAATCCAACACACAACTACATGAAACACAATAGTTCATAAAACTATAAACAATGTTTAAAAGAACATACATAAATGAAAAAGCCACGAATATTCATTACAAGTGTCATTAACATGTATGGGAATCAATGCATGAACTAAAGATTCTTATTAATATTGTCACCCCCATTGAAGTACATGTACATAAGCTCATTGAAACCTAATAATGGGTTGAGAGTAGTTCAAAACATCTTCATGAAATAACACTAGCCTCAGAATCCCTCCACCTATATGCTACCAAGAGCCAAGTCATTGAGCTCCTCAACCACAATGTGGAAATCGTATGTCTATCCTAGCTCAAGTGTTACAAGTCCCTTTTCTTGCGGCATGAGGTTACATTTATAGAAATTAGGAGGGTGACCTTTTACCTTCTCTTATGAAATTTGGGCTACCTCATGAATTTTCGGGTTCAATATTGATCCTTTACCTTCTAAGTTACCTTTTCCTACCATGTCATCTTAGACATTCCTTCTTTTGTCTTTTCCCATGCCTTAGTATTTTGTGGCTAATGGAAAAAAATGATATTTTTACAAAATGATAGTTTTATAATGAATAAGTTCCTTGTGGATTAAATAATGATATTCATCATTCTTAATGATGTCTTCATTATATCCTTGAGTTGTCTTGGTGACTAGTTAGTTCAAGAATCCACTAAATTTTTAGACACACTACCCACAATTGTTGAGATATTCCAACCCTACAGACATAAAACCATACATTAAGACTCAAAATTATACAAACAATAAATTCATTTATAATAAGTGCCTACATAAAAAATAATAGTCTACATCCTTAAAATGTTTATTATGGTGTGATGCTTGAGTTAATCCATCACTGTATTCTCTAGCCTTGGTGTTTTCTTTCTAATAGGGTCTTTCACCATTTTGGTAGTTTATCAACTTATGCTTGCATCGTACATCCCTCATTATTTGTGATATTTATTGCAAGCCACCATATAAATTACTTTAATCACTTCTCACACCACCCTATATTGCATTGTTGAATATAATAATTCCTTAAAAGAAAATTATTGTAGCATTCCACACTATTTTCTAATGTGGTGTTTGTGTGATCAACTTAATCTATGTCTACTATAATTATCCCATATTTCTCTAAATTAGTGTTAATACTCTTCAAGAGTTAATCTATTGCACTATAGTGCTTGGTTTCCCCCTTTATATGTGTTGGTAGTAAAACCCATGTCCATTCGACAGGGTAGCTAGAATGGATTTGTAAAATAAGTGCGATGACTTCCCTTTAGTGGGGTCATTTCCCATGCTCATTGGGCACTCATGTTAGGTGTAGCCTTTACATAGTTTTTGAGCATTATTAGTTCCATTTTGGAAATGTTGTAATAAATTCTGTTGATGAACAAATTCTAGTATATGAACCATTCTATTGTATATTCAACTGCACAATGTTCCATCAAAGGAAAGGGTGAGTGGTGCACTCGAAGTGATAAAGTGATGCAGGGTTGTCAACTATACATTTCCTAAGTGCTACATTGAGAAGATATTGTCCTTTAAATGTTCTCCAAACCTTCTTTATCAAATATTTTATTATCTTGGTTGATAAAAATACTTGAGTGGCATTGTTTCTCACTAACAATAAATTTGTAGTCATACTTTCCCCAAGGGAGCCAAAGATCAATGGCACACATTAACCATAATGTATAGTTCTCCCTATTCTATGATGCGCGTCATCCTCAATGTGTTACAATAGTTTTATATTTGTTGGCATTGTTTCTATACATTATTTATATAATGTGGCTTTTACCTAAAGCATATATTCTTTATAACATTTAATATTTTCGATAAGGCCTTTTCTTTGTTAGCTGTGTCTTCTGGTACATTGTTCAAACACAATAATTTTAATGTATTAATTCTACTTTGATGTATTAATTCTACTTGCATCATCATGTGAGCTCATTGAGATAGGAAGGAGCATTTTATATTCTACTTGTATCATCATGCGAGCTCGTTGAGATAGGAAGGAGCATTTTATATTCTACTTGTATCATCATGTGAGCTTGTTGATATAGGAAGGAGCATGTTATTCACCTTCATAAGGACACACTTCATATTTCCTACTTGTATCCAATTTTTGTTCATATCATTGGTGCTTTGTGTATGTGCAAGGAATGGAATTGCCCAATAATGATGAGGCTGGCAGATGGAGTGCATGTCCAGAGGAAAGAAGGTGAATCACTGGAAGCTAGACTTTTTCTTTGTGATATGCACTTGAGACTATCATTTCGTTGGTCTTTCCATTTGTGCCAAAATGTTTCTACCTTTCATCATGATATAGCCTTTTTCTTTGTGACATGCACTTTAGACTATCTTTTCCTTTGTCTTAACAATTGTTCTGAAACATTTCTACCTTTCTTCGTGATATGTTGTGCGCTAGTGTTGTTGTAATGGCTAAATGAAATATTTCAAGGATAGATTTTAAAGGTGCTCTTCATGTTTCCATGATTCATATTATTCATGTTCTCCTTATTCTTAGTGATTCTCATATTATTGTTTGCATTATGTTTTGTGGGGATGTTGTTGATATAATTCACTTTCAAGCATTATATTTTTATCATTATGTATCTACAAGAACAAACTAGTGTTTTTGATAATTTCCATACTCATCCTTGGTCCCCATACTTTCAAATGTATTAGGGATTAGGAGACTATTGTTTTTTCCATGCATCCTAAAACCCTAGACCATCATGACAAGGAATGAAGGGTTAAACCATGTTGTCTTGAGGCACATCCCTTAATTTTCACTACTTACCTCTCACCCACCAAATATTAATAATGTTCTCAGTTTCATTGGTGGAATTATCATCCTTCTAAACATTCATGTGCATGAGTGTTTATGCTTTAAAGGATGGGTTTGCATCTTCAAAAAAAAACATTTTACATTGCATGTAACATTTATAAGAGTTAGAACATTTTTACCATGAGAATTTGAAAAATATTTTATGAGTTATGAGGCTTAGAAAAAATCGAGTTACCTATTATATTATTCTTCCACTCACATCATTTACTGCATGCATAAAATCCTAGTACTAAATTTCAAAAAGTTATTTTATATAACCTAATTAGATTAATTAATATTATATTATGGTGTGTAGGAAGTTTCTAGAAATTATGATTAAGATCATGCAATGTAAGAATGCACAAAGACAGAAAGATATATTAAAGAAATAGCATGCTCACAATGAAAAATGACATGAAAACTGCACAAAGTCCACCAAAGAAAATTTTGAACAATGGATATCAATTTCAGTGCACTGGAAGCACAATTGGAAACACATTAAGGAAATGAAACCAAGGGCATGTTAAGGATTGTTGTGAAGAATAATTCAATGTCACAACAAACACAAAGATGGAATACAATCACATCAACCACACTGCAATCTCAACTTGCACCAATGCTTGAGGAAATTATCGTTGAAAGTCATACCATAAGAGGGTTCTGTATGCTCCTAAATTTCAATAGTATGAAAATAAATCAAGCGTTTATGTGGCACTACATATATCACATCAACGCTATAAGAAACACATGATTGGCTTCTTCCATTTACAAAAAATACTAGAGGATAGATTATGAGGTCCCCAATACTAAGCAAAGAAGGATAGTATCAATATAAAAAAGAGTTGTGACTTGAATGTAACATTATATCAATGCAAGGATATATATGGATGTGTCTGGATTATAGTGAAATGTAGGTGCATTGACAAGACAAGTACCATGCCCAAGTCATGGAAGTGGTCGACAAAGTCGTAAAATTGGTTATTCAAAGAACACATCGACTAGGGGCCTGTAATATATAAATTTCATGTCTATGAAACGTTAATAAAGGGCTTGAATAACATGATTTGGCGTAGTGACAAAGTTGGAATAATTTTCCTATTCGTGAAGTTTATGTGTGAAATAAATATATTACATGAAGAATTGATGGAAATGAAAGTCTCAAATGCAATAGAGAGCATCAAACAAGGAGTGATGGGAGCTTTGGAGGGTTATAAAAACCATGCAATGACATTGTGAAGGAAAACATAAGACATATGACTAGGTGAAGGTGATCCAAGTGGATACTGGTGGCCACCCTCCTATTCCACTTAGATCCAACACTGTTTTTTTTTCATTTTCCTTAATTCTAACATTTTTGGCAGTTTTTAGGTCATTGAACTTTTGAATCTATTTCGAGGCCGTAAATGACATTTTTTTAAAAATGTTCCAAGGACATAACCTATATGATAGGGCCTTTTTTTGAGAATTTTTTGTGACTAGATAGATCTTTCTAATGAGGTATTGTGTGTTCCAAATGAATATCATATGCCCAAATTAAACTTTAAGAAGTTAGTGTTCCAACTAATCCCAATGGATTCCACAAACATTTGGTGCTTCATCAACTAGGTTTAGGTTATTGGATGTTTATTTTTTTACATTGTTTCTCAATAATAAAAAGGCCTTTGAGTTTAGAAGGCATCTGGTGGTCACATCGCTTCTCATAGATATGGTACATGGCGTGAGATATTTTGATTCCATTCTACATTTAAATAGTTTTCAATATTTCTTATTAATTAATTGAAATTTAGTTTTGATTGTAGCTCTAGGTTTCTCTTTAAAATTGTATTTCATTTCATTTTGGCATAAATTCAGACCAATAAGATACCCTAAACAAAACATTGAGTTTTCCACAAATAGGTTGTGAACCAACGTAAATCCATTGAGGCACTTATTCATTATTAGAATTCATGGTCATGGACACAATAAATTATGCCATATGCAATAAAATATACTGAAAAAATAGGAAAGGGTGCCAATATGATGCTCTAATGATTAAATTCACATAAAAGTTACAAGGAAAGATATAAAAAATAGGAAAGGGTGCCAATATGATGCTCCAATGATTAAATTCACATAAAATTTACATTGCAAGATATACGATGGTAGGGTTGAAGGTTGTCCCCTTCCTTTTTCATCATTTCAATGCTTAACAAAATACCATGCACAAGTGAAGACTATAGTCGAGTACATATCAATGAAATTGATGAAAAATGGTCTTCAGAGATCTTATTAATTTGAAATGATTAACATAACCTTTATGATCTTTGACAAGTAGAGGGATACCCAAAACTTAGTGGTAAGTGAAATTTTTGGTAATGTTGTAACTTCCACAAGAAATACATAACTAACCACTCCAAACTTCCTTCCAGGGAGAATATTAAAATACATAATTGACCACTCAAAAGTTCCTTGAAGGAATAAGTAAACCCTATATAAGGAAAAACAACCCGTAAATAATTTCTAGTTCTTTTAATTCCAGCTTAACTTTTCAATGTGATGCAATTAAAATATCTATATATCATCAAAAAGATGAGGAAGGTAGAAAAATTCAACTACTTCATAAATATGTTTGGGTATTTTTTCCTTTATTTTTGTTACCCAAGCCTAGGGATGAAGCATAACTCTATTCTTATAGGAAACAACATTCACACTTTGAATTGGGACATGGGCACTACCTGCACACAAATTTTAAATTTTGAGGGTTTACTGATATTCAATTATTTAAGTCTGTCTACTTATATGATAGTCTCAAGATTTAATTTAGTTGAGCTTCACGGATATGAAATTGACTTGGAGTTCAAGGGAACATATGAGAAATACCTTCAAGTCAAATAAAATTTTATACAATGAAATTTTGACTTATGGGAAAATTGCACAAAATACCCCTTTTTCCCTATCCTGTCCTTCTCAAGCTAGAGAATAAGAAAAATTAATACACAATTAATTTCTCACTCTATGTCATATTACTTTATGCCTGAGATATGTGTTAAAAGAAAAGGTATTAGTTCAATGGTAAATCAAGGGTTTCATAGGCCTACCAAGGTTAACAAATTCATCTCACCTATGTAATAAAATAGTCCAATGGGATCAATACTAAGTATTTTGTAAATTTACTAGAATTACTAAATTCCTTGTGCACTAATTTATTTTAAATGATTACATGTGGAGTGTCTCAAAATGGGAGGAGCAACTTTGAGGTTTTCAAAAATACAATTTACTATTTTTGGCGATAATAAATTAATAAAGTACCCATGTATCAAACTATACATTTCTTTCATCAACATGGAAGAGAAGGTTCCTCCACAAACACCAACAAGACAAGTCAACTAAAAAGCCTATCCACATTTATGAGTATATTTTTTTTTAAGGTTGAGTATCTTGATCATCAAATGGAGACCTTAACATGAAATTTGTCCATACAATTTTGAAGAAATTCATTAAAGTCACATGGATACATTGTGTCGAGAAGTCCTCACTATATTATCTCTTGAAGTTAAATATCAAAATATAAATATCTTAGAGCTAATATAGGCCAAGTCATTGTGTAGCTAGAAATTGATAATTCTCATTACAAAGAAGAATTACTTCTGCATAGTAAGAACAAAACAAGAAACCCTCCAAAATTGAAGGATCTCATAATGAAATTCAAATTTCCTCGTTTAGTGAAAAAGCCATTGAAGGTTTCCTTCTTCAAGAAGTATACTGAAGTTTTCTTTTGTTCAATTGAGGTTTGAATATATCTCTCTCAATCTAAAATGCAAGCAAGCTATAAATACCTCTCGAACTCTATTTCATATAATAATTTTACATGATATTCTTCTACTCACATTTTAGAGACAATTTAGGTGGATCTATAAATCCTATATGAAAAGGAATGCATAATAGGCATAAATTCTTCTAAAGGCACTTGAAATTTTTAGTGACTTATTACTTGTTATGAAAAGGAACAATATAACTAGAACAAGAAATTCAATATTCATCTAAACCTAGAATATATAAATGACATGAGTACAAGAAAGATCTTTATGTGAGTTTGATCATCTACCAACATCCTCAAATATAGTGACACAAATATTTTTTCATTTTTAATATGGTTTTAGTTAAAATGTATGAAACAAAACATATATTCATTACCTCTATAGAAATATATTGTAAAATGTATATTCCCCTGTCACTAAGGTTAAACTCAAGGAAGGTAAGAAAATAAAATGCAAGAATTTAAAGTCATTTGTAGAACCTCTCATTACTTGGATTGAAAGAATAAGATTCTTGGAATATTTTGACTATTGTTAAAACATGGGAGGCACAATAGATCTTTGAAGATATACAGTTTGGAAGACTAAAAAAACTCTTGGGTTTTTACGAAAAGCCCTATATTGAACCATCACTTGTGTAAAGAGAATCTTTTTATGTTTAGTGTTTGTAAAACCTAGATAGAAAAATGGGCTTTGACAAGAAAGCCTTAGGGTTTATTAATAAAACCCTAGGATTGGACATTTTTGTTAAAAAAAATAAGCTCTAACTCTCACAAAGAAGTTTTAAAATCATGATAAAGATGATTAAATTTCATAATGGAGGAAAGAAGACCAAGATCAAGTGGGAGATGATAATTTCTCAAAAGACAAGTATTTTGTATCTCTCTTAATTAATTATTGCTATTGTTTCTGTTTTACAAGTTTTTTTCTTTAAAATATTTTATTCGTTGTAACTATTCTTCCATGACCTAGCAGCGAGCACTGCAAGTACATGTTTAAGGTTTCCAATGTTATGGAAAGATAATTAAGAAATGTAACAACAAATAAAATATATAGATTCTTTTCCAAAGGACCAAACCCTCCACCCAAACCCATTGAACTACAAGTGACTAATATGAATATAGACCTAGAATATTTAGGTATAGAAAACTTCTACCATTACCACCAATGGAACCATTTTGAAAATACTTTTCCATAATGGAAATAATACATGAATCTAATGGTTAATAGATCATTAATGAATACTTCCCTGAATAAATTCCTATGGCTAATTATGAAGAAATAGTCCATAATATAAATAACACCCAAGAACAAGAAGCAAAGGTATTATTTAGGAGATTAATCACTCAATTAAATGTTAAGGAAAAATAGTCTAAAAAAAACACCATGTAGAGATATCCTTTAAGAAAAAAATCCCCACCCTAATATTACCAAAGGAAAAGGAGACTAGAACCCTTACCTTAAGAAATACCCCATGATATTATAAAAATAGCGATCCGCCTAGAGTATCATGCCCTATTCATAAGGAATATCACCCATACACGATTAATCCAATTGTATCACCCTTTGAGCACAACATCATGGAAGACCAAGAGAAAATGAAATCCAACATTTCCAGTATTTAAAAAATGAATCCATAATAGCACAAGCAAATGATTAAGCGATTGATAGAAGATTAGTCTAAATTCATGTGGAAAGTCATAGTGACCAACACTTAATAGTATTAGAAAATTGATAAGAGTTATACCCCTCTATTCTTCCTAACCATCAAATCTTTAATTAGAATTTTCATAACTACTCGGTCAATGCTATATCCTACTCTTAATGCAAGAAACTCGAAGTTACTAAAAGAAAAAAATAAATTATAATAATCCAATTACACAATTAAAATAATCCAATTAGACTATAATGAAGTTAAGGTGATATGAGAATCAAAATATTCCCTCATTAGGTTCTCTACAATCCCCCAAATATATTAATATATCAACATTGTGGTCATGGTCATCCATAAATTTTATGAAATCTATTGAGCATAGATTGGTCTAGTAATCTCAAAGTATATTTTCCATCGAATTGGTCAAATCTTTGACTTTTTTGGAAATTAGTACTCTATAATAATAATACAATGAGAAAAATATAGGAATCATAATGTCACGTGGTTAGAAGCACCCAATTAGCCATCCAATATAGAACTTTAGCCATCCACTATAGAATTTTCTACGCTAGGAAGTTATATTATAGAAACCCTTTTTGATAAATTTGATATTGAGCCCCTGTTAATCCCAAAGAAAAAACGATGTGAATTTACTCTTTCGACACTAGTGGAAAACTAATCAAGTGTTAGCAACCTAAATTGTATCCTTTTGAAACTAAAACTATGATGTTAATTATTCATCTAGGTCCCCCTCTACATATTTGTACCTTTATATTTGAAAGGTATAAATTTTATAAAGATGTAAGTGTCAAGTGTCTTATTACTGACCCATTTATGAAGGGGAGCTTCATCTCATGTGGGATGGAGTTTGAATTTATAAATAATACTACTGCGTATGAAACCCTAATTTAAGGGCTTAACATATTCTTAGATTTAGGAGTCGTGATCCTTAAGATTTTTTATCACTATTATATTATAGAATGAAGAATTTAAAATACCATCCATTATAATTCTCAACATCTCAAAGTCCATTAATAGGAATTCCTAGGGCTATTCATGAACTTCCTATCTTTCAAGATCAACTCCATCCCCAAAAATTAAAACCAAGAAGATGATCTAATATCCATGGCCACTTTAAATCGTTAACTCTTAGAAGCATTCGAGAAGGATATATTCTCAATGCATCTATTTTTTAGATCTTTCATCAACTCCCTCTGAAGCCAAAAAAAGGGTCGGAGAATCCTTGACTTCTCCCTCGAGAGGAAATATTTTGGTCAATGCAACTAGATTCAAATCACCTCGGAACCATGAGACATCATATCTTGTTCAAGTGCCCAACATTGACATGACTTCAATAAGACTCTTGGTGGCATATTTATCTTCATTCATATTGGTGAAAGGATTTCTTCACCTTCAAATTCTTTACTCAAGTTCAATATATTTTTGTCTCCTATAATAAGCCTCGCTCTTCTTCCCTTGCCTAAAATAATCCTAGTAGAAGCAATATTGTTACTTTTGTACCAAAATGATGCAACATAATGAACTCTTGCATGTTTATGCTATCAAAATCCAATATATATTTCTAATCGTGTAGTTAAAAAACCAACATCTTATCATGATAAGTAAGAAAATTCAGCTCATAACAGAAAATCGAGTAGAAACTCAAAGGGGATTGAATGCTTGAGAAAATACTTTAATTAACCAAATTCTTCCTTTCAACCATCTTTTTTTCCCTGAGCTCAAAAGTACATCATATCACCTCTAAATAGAGTTCCTACTTATTGATATCCACTCATGACATAACTAAATTCTAATCATTTAACATTAACTACAATATTTCTCATCCAAAATAGAGTTCCTACTTATTGATATCCACTCATGACATAACTAACTTCTAATCATTTCTCATTAATTACAGTATTTCTTATCCAAAATTTTCTTCATGCAAAACTTGTATTTGTATGCACCAATATATGTTGCACATTCAATAGTCTCCTAATCATAATTGACTTATTCTCTCATGCACATACACCTTATTTGTGTATTAATTATTTTCTTCCTCTCCACATCTACCTCCAACATCTTCTCACTTCCATGAACATGCATCATATGGTAAACATGGGCCTCATGATGTCAATTCCTCTAGGGGAATAGGATAAGGAAGATTTACATAAATAATTATTGTATCGTATTTATGTGGATGTGACTTGTGATAACTTACATGTGATATCTACTATGCTAGGTTCAAGAAGAGCTATCATAAATCCTACAGGAACAATATAATTTTTATCTATGAGGGGCATGGTATATCCTCCAAAAACACAACAAAATCCTATGCATCACTTCAAGTCTTGATATTAGCCAATAAATTGAATATTTGGTCATTTATATTGATTAGATATTTCAATATTATCATAAGAAAAATGGTATCCAATATAGTTACATGTGATATACTTTTTAATTGAATGTTAGAACGAGCAAGAAAAACCATTGAAATTTTGAGTATAAAATTAGTTTAGAGTTATAAGATTTCAACCAAAATATAGATAGAATTTCTAACAATGAGAACCTATTAAAAGAGGGAATCATTAACATAAATCATGAATATAATTATCTCCCCATTCCACAATTTTATGAGCATGAGGATCAAGCCATGTCACAACCCTTTAAGGTATCACATGGCTCAATGTATGGAAACTATATCATATAGCTTTGGATTTATGAGAAGAGACTGAGGTCTCTATGTCACATGGAAAAACTCAAGAAATAAAACATATAAGTCTTCCTATACGATTCCTTCTTGTCATGTGGAAAGAGTTATTTTTGCGGACAAACCTAACCTCCCTAGGAGTCTAAGACTCTCTAGTGAAAAACAAACCAAACAAGAGAAATCCTTCTCTAAACATACATTATTCTATGAGAAACGAAGTGTTTTCCGATCTTACCTTAGCTCCAACGCTTGTTGTACCAGTCCAGCCTTACTGATCCAAATGAGCTCCTCCTTCACTTTAAGACCTACATACACTAACAAAGCAAACGATTACATAACACCTGAATATTTCACAAAACAAAGCATATTCATCACATAGACCAAGG
>APFE031741160.1:0-16995 GCA_000404065.3 Pinus taeda | reverse complement strand
AGCTAGGCTAGGCTACAGTGGGCTAGAGAATGTTGGGCTAGGCGAGGCTAAGCTAGGCTAGAGTAGGCTACTCTAGGCTATAGTATGCTAGGGTAGGCTAGAGTAGGCTGGGCTAGGGTAGGCTAGAGTAGGCTGGGCTAGAGTAGGGTATCCTAAGCTAGCCTAGAGTAGGCTATGCTTGGCTAGGCTAGAGTAGGCTAGGCTAGGCTAGGATAAATTAGAGTAGTCTAGAGTAGGTTAGGCTAGAGTAGGCTATGCAAGGTTGCTAGGATAGAGTAGGCTAGGCTAGGCTAGGCTAGAGTAGGCTAGAGTAGAGTAGGGTAGGCTAGAGTAGGCTAGCCTAGAGTAAGCTAGTCTGGGCTAGGTTAGCCTAGAGTAGGCTAGGGTAGGCTAGGGTAGGCAGCACCGGGGGAGCTGCAGAGCGGAATCGCAGACCGAGAGAGCGCCGGGTCGAAGAGTAATTGCAATGAGCGCGGGTGACCATTTCGAACCTGCCATAATAGTCCAGCTCGTTCCCGATCAGTCAGGGGAGGTCAGGGGCCTGCATTCAGATTTTTTTGTCAGAGAATGAGTGGGAAGGTCAGGACTGTCAGGGGAGGGTGGCGGAGAAAGAGGGTGGCGGAGCTAGGGGATGGTGGCGGAGGGCAAAGAGGTTGCCGGTGGCCGGAGCCGGACGATTTTCCGGTCGGTACTAGAAAACGAGCTATTCTACAGCCTAGATAGACTACTCCTTAATATGAATATCTCACAGATCAGATCAGGAAATAAATATTGTTTGCACTCAACGGTCATGCTTTTGCTGATGTGGGAAAAGCATATTGGATTCCCAGTTTTAAAGCAATGCTTTTCCTGAAAAAGCAGCTCGTGGAAATTAAGACCACAATAATTTTATTTTTTATTCCCAGAAATATTTATTTATTTTGTTATAGTAGTTATATTTAAAACATTTTATATGATTATAATATTTAATTATATCATTTTTGGGATTCATATATTATATAGAATTTATAATTTTAATTATGTGAAAGAAATTTAAATGATTAAATTTGAGTGGTTAAATTACAGGTTGCATGCATGCATACAACAAGGAAAGGGAAAGGGAAGTAAGTTTTTTAATTGAAAAATAAAACTCATAAAAATTGTCTATTTAATACTCTACACCAATAAAAAATAGAATTTTTGAATTTAATTACAAACTATTTGTCTTTATTAAAGTTTGAATAAATTTAAAAAAAATAATTAAAAAAAACTATTAGTAAATCAATTGAAAATTGAATATGCTATATTTTCATATTCTTATCAATGCGCAAATATAATAAGAGATGATTAGCTAACATGCTAATAATAATTACTAATATATTGTTTTGTGATTACATTTAAGAAATATTTTTTAACTTAATATTGTTTTGTGATTACATTTAAGAAATATGTTTTAACTTAATATGAAGAAATCTTAATTAGATTTAAGTGTTATTTACTCAGTAAAAAAGAGATTTATTATTTTTCATTGATTAACCAATTTTACGTTACATAAAAAGTTTATTCATTTTCATTTTTTTGGAACTCATTTTATGAATGGACAATGGGTACATTACCATTATTGCTTATATTTGTTAATTAAGGAAATGAACATAATTTGTGGAACTTGTTAGTTTGTGTAAATAAATTAAATTATTATTTAAAAATAATAAATAGATTGGGAAATTAACCTAATTTGTTTTACTTGCTAACTTGTTTAAATAAATTAAATTATTATTAAAAAATAATAAATTTTAATCTATAATGTTAAACTATAGAAATTTTGCATTTTTTTTTGTGAAACTCAAAGTAATATGGGTTTGACAAAAAAACCTAATACATTATCTATTGCATATAATAGGGATAATAAGGAACTTAGATAGTATTTTCAGTTTGGCATCATTTATGTTATTGTTGGGGATTTTACATTGTTGAGGCTTATACTCATTATTAGAAACCACTCTTGCACGTATATTCTGGATCAGTACAATAAAATTCAGTTAGAGATAATTTCACTTAAATGCTATAAATGTGATTTTTATTGTTAATGTTTATTTTCCAAATAATTAAAGGTGTTGATTAAATTGGGAATTAATAAATTTTATGAATGAAATATGCAAATATATTAGATACTATTTAAAATATATTCATAATTAAATATCATATAATTGGAAGTTTTAAATTTATTTTGATACTTACAATTAAGAAAAAATAAATAAAATTTAGCAAATGTATGAAGCATCTAATTTAACTCCAATGAAGACTTCTATAAATGTTATGCAATGGTTAGGAACCATTATCATTAATAATTTTGAAATGTCAGAAGTGGTGTATCATGATATTGAAAGTGCAACAAAAATAATGATAAATCATATAAAACCATGGATAAACATTCTAATAGATTCAAGATTTTTAGTTTTCCATTTCTCAAACAATTTTGACCAAGAATGTAAATTTGACTTGATGAAGTTGTTCTTTCAATTGTAATTGTAAATCTAGCTTCCAAAATCAAATTGTCCTATTGCAACAATTGGCCAAATTCCTCTTACTTCCCATCGTTTTGGCAGAATAATGCATATCAATCCCAATGGCCACCCTAACTGGCAGTCAAGCTAGGAAAGACCTATAAATCAACCAGCAGGAACAATCCCCCTATCTCAACCCACACTTCCAGCACCCTACACATTACAACAGAACCCTTAGACCAACCTACGACCGCAGCTCCCACCCAACCCAACCTGAAACCCAACAACAAACCAGTTCAATCTGTGCAAATTATTGAAGGACCGGAGCCAAAAACCGAGTTAAGAGAGTGCAATGAGCTTCAATTAAGATCTGGGCGGATAATAGAATCAGACGGGGATAAAAATAAACAAATTGAAGATCAATTACCTATAGAACAAGCACCACAAGTGGAGAACATGGTTAAACAGAAAACTCATGATCAAATGATCACCTCTTCTCCACCATTCCCAGAAAGATTAATCATACCTCGCCCAATAGAATACCCCAATTTTTATCTTCTGGGAGAACTAAAAAATTGTGTATAAAAATACCGCTCCTCCAGGCTATTCAGGACATTCTAATTTACGCAAAAACTATTAAGGAATTGTGTATGAAAAAGCCAAAGAGGAAAATAAAAACAACCCCAACTGTCCAGTAGTCGGTACCTTATCTAATTTACTATCAAGCAGAGAAACACCTGAAAAATATGAGGACCCAGGAAATCCTATAGTCACTGTGCAAATAAATGGATGCTCCTTCCCCAATGCATTAGCCGATTTACGAGTAGCAATCAATATTCTTACAACCACAACTTGTCAAAAGCTTGGCATTACATCCTTGGACCCAACCATGACCTTGTTGGAACTGGCTAACCAATCGGTAGTCAAACCAGAAGGCACATTACAAGAGGTAATGGTGTCAGTAGACTCCTGGGAATACCCTATAGACTTTCTGATCATCAATCCTAGAAACCGACTCGATGGACATCCCATAATTCTAGGTAGACCTTAGCTAGCAACCACGAATGCTTACACAAGTTGTTGAACATACAGCATGACTATAGCAAGAGGAAGAAATGTGAAGAATTTAGCCTTATGTCCTCCAGGTCAGCCAAGTTTAACAAGAATAAAAACCAGAAAACAACCTATATCATATCTAACTGAAAACATTATATCACTGCTAACCATAGAAGATGCTCTCTAATTTAAGGGAAAAATAGAAGATGACATCATTAACACTTACATTAACCAACCAGATGTCGTATCCCATCTAAAATGTCACATGATCGAAGTAGCCCTCGATAACGAAATAGAAGGAGATCCCTTAAAAGATATTAACGATCAATCAATACCAACAATTTCTGTTTATAACAAAAAAACCATAGAAATTGAGCTAGGAAAAACTTTGAATATTAACAAAAATCTGACTGTTGACCAAGAGCAGAAGCTTGTTCAACTCCTGAGAAAATATAAAGAGGCCTTTGCATGGGATTACCGGACATGAAGGGGATTGATCCCCAATTATGCATGCACCACATTTATACAGAGATAGATGCCAGGCCCATTCAAAAACCTCAACGAAGGTTAAATCCTCATCTTAAAGATATTGTTAAATCCGAACTACAAAAATTGTTAGATGTAAACTTCATCTACCCCTTATCTGACAGCAAATGGGTCTCTCTATTAGTAGTGGTGCCAAAAAAGAATGGAAAGTGGCATATATGTGTTGACTATAGAGAGCTTAATAAAGCAACCCAAAAAGACCATTTTCCCCTTCCATTCATTGACTAGGTCTTGGACACATTGGCAGGAAAAAAAATTATTTTCTTTCCTAGATGGCTTCAGCGGATACAATCAAATTCAGATTGGCCCTGAAGATTAGGATAAGACTACCTTTACCCGCCCTTGGGGAACATTTGCTTACAGGTTCTTACCTTTTGGGTTGTGCAATGCACCTACCACATTCCAAAGGGCTAACTGAGTATTTTTTCAGATCTGATAAATGAAGGGCTCGATGTGTACATGGATGACTTTACACCTTACGGAGATGACTTCGAGCCAGTGTTACAAACATTAGAGAAAGTTTTGCAAAGATGCATTGCCACCAGACTCTGTTTAATCCATGAAAAGTTCCACACGATGATGACCGAGGGCCTCATCTTGGGTCACTATATATCAGTAGCTGGAATACAGGTAGATCCAACAAAAAATCAGATAATTCTTTTAATACCTACCTCTTCCACACAAACTGAGGTACGTAGTTTCTTGGGATTTTATGGCTATTATAGAAAATTTATAAATAATTTTTCTCAAATTGCTACACCACTATATGCATTAACATGAAATATTGATTTCATTTGGACTGATAAATGTGATAGTGCTTTTGAAGATTTAAAATGGATTCTATCAACAACCCCAGTATTAAGGGGCCCAAACTGGGATTCGCCATTCCAGATTTCATACGACACTTCAAACACAGCCATTGGAGCAGTTCTCAACCAGGAGGAAGATAAAAAGCCATATGTAATATACTATATCAACAAAAATCTATCTCTTGCTGAATTAAATTATACTATTATTAAAAAAGAATTTTTGGCTATAATCTATGCTATCAATAAATTCAGACATTATATAACAGGATACCCTATGGTTTTATACACTGATCACTCTGTTGTTAAATATCTAACAAATAAACCTGTTACAAATGGAAGAGTGACAAGATGGTTGATTCTTTTGCAGGAATTCGATATCACTATCAAAGATCGACCAAGAAAAGAAAATCCAGTAGTAGACTTCCTTTCACGAATGCCAAAGACAGATGACTTGGCAGCAGTAGAAGACCAGTTTCTTGATGAACATTTATTTTTTGTAACTGTGAAAACACTGTGGTATGCGAATGTCGTAAATTACTTGGCTGTGGGCAAGTTACCCAAGCACCTGACGCCTAATGAAAGAAAACAAATAGTACAGTGCAACACGTGATTCTCTTGGATAGGAGGCTATTTATTTCATACAGGGGCCGATATGCACATTAGAAGATGCATCAGGGAAGAAGAGATCTTTGACATCCTGAAAGATTGCCACGATGGGCCTTGCGGCAGACATTTTGCAGATCACTGGACTGGTCACAAGGTATTACAAATGAGCTATTATTGGCCCACCATTTTTAAAGATGCCAAGAAGTTTGTCCAGGCATGCGACAGTTGGCAAAGAATGGGATGCCCTGGGCAATCTGATGAGATGCCCTTGCACCTGTAGATAGTCATTGAACCTTTTGAGTGATGGGCGTTAGATTTCATCGATCCAAAAAACCCATCATCTAATCAAAAGACATATATATTAGTTGCAACAGAGTATGTGACTAAATGGGTGGAGGCAGAGGCACTACCAAGGGCAACAGAGGACTCGGTAATCCACTTTATTTTCCAACTATTTTTGCGATATGGCTTGCCTAGAGAGGTAATTACCGATGGAGGACCATAATTCATAGGCCATAAGATCGCTGCAACATTAAATAATCATCATGTCATACACAGAATCACGACTCCATACCTCTCACAGGAAAATGGCCAGGTAGAAAGCACTAATAAGGTAATCGAGGCAATACTAAAAAAGACAATTGCATCACATAGACATGACTGGGCTACCCGATTACTCGAAGCCTTGTGGGCATACCGCAAGACATGGAGAAATACCATGGGATATTCCCCATATCAACTAGTGTTTGGCAAAGAACCTATCTTCCCAATTGAATTTGAAATCCAGACATTGAGGATAGCTCAGGAGGTAGGCTTGGACTTAAGCAAAGCACAGATTAATAGGCTACATCAAATCAATGAATTGGATGAAATCCGGCTAACAGCTCTTCAACACACTGCACTAATCCAACAACAAAGAGCAAAATGGCATCATGCCCTTATCAAAAAGAAGATCTTCCACGAAGGAGATTGGGCACTCCTGTATGATTCTAGGTTCCAAGATTTCCTGGGAAAACTCTAGACCAGATGGTTAGGACCTTATGAGATATAAAAGGTGCATAACAATGGCACCCTCACATTAGCCACCATTGATGGGTCTGGCTAGTCTTTTAAAGCGAATGGACATCGAGTACGACTCTATCACAAACCGCTTACCAAGGATTCCTTTTGCCAACAATTACGGGAAGATTCCACCATACAGATTCTTACTGAGGAGGGCAACCTGTCCTTAGCATAGACCCAGTGAATAATTCATTTGTTTTTGAAATTTGTACATAAAATTTTCTTTCTATGTTGATTGAATTTGCTTGTATAAATTGTATATAATTCTCTTTTTTTCTACTTTTCCTTTGATGTTCCCTCTAAGGAATAGTTGTTATTCCCTTTAAGGAATAGTTGTTGTCCCTTCTAAAGAACAACAATGATTTTATGGATTCTCGTCATGTTGTTCCCTTTAAGGAACAATTGTTGTTCCTTCCAAAGAACAACTGTTGTTCCCTCTATGGAAGAACAATTTTGTGTACAGATTTTCGTGTTGTTCCCTTTAAGGAACAATTGTTGTTCCCTCTAAGGAACAACTGTCATTCCCTCTAAGAAATAGCAGTTCCCAATAAATTTTATTTTCATGTTGTTCCCTTCAAGGAATAGTTGCTTTTCCCTCTAAGGAACAACTGCCATTCCCTCTAAGGAATAGCAGTTCCCTATATATTTGATTTTCGTACTATTCCCTTTAAGGAATAGTTGTTGTTCCCTCTAAGGAACAATTGTTGTTCCCTCTAAGGAACAACAGTTTCATGTGTATGTGTTTTCTTGTTGTTCCCTCTAAGGAAATTTGTCGTTCCCTTTAAGGAACAATAGTTTCGTATGGATTTGTTTTCCTGCTGTTCCCTTTAAGGAACGGTTGTTGTTCCCTCTAAGGAATGGTTGTTGTTCACTCTAAGGAAAAGTTGTTGTTCCCTTTAAGGAACAACTACTATTTCCTCTAAGGAACAACAATCCCATATGTATTTGTTTCTCACTGTTCCATCTAAGGAACAACTTATGTTCCCTTTAAGGAATAGATGTTGTTCCCTCTAAGGAACAACTGTTGTTCCCTCTAAGGAACAGCTATTGTTCCCTTTAAGGAACAACAATTTCGTGTATATTCTTTTTTTTTTTCCATCTAAGGAACAACTGTTGTTCCCTCTAAGGAATAGCTGTTGTTCCCTCTAAGGAACATCAATTTCGTTTGGATTTGTTCTCATTGTTCCCTCTAAGGAACATCAGTGTCGTTTGGACTTGTTTTCTCACTGTTCCCTTGAAGGAACAATTGTTGTTCCCTATAAGGAATATCGGCCGTTGTTCCCTCTAAGGAACAACAGTTTCATTTTCATCTGTTTTTCCACTATTCCATATAAGGAACAATTGTTATTCCTTTTAAGGAAAAATTGTTGTTCCCTCTAAGAAACAACAATTTCAAGTCTAATTACTTTTCTCTTTTCGTTGTTCCTTATAAGGAACAACTATTGTTCCCTCTAAGGAACAATTGTTGTTCCCTCTAAGGAACAACAGTTTTAGTGTGCAAATTTTCTTCATGCTATTCCTCTTAAGGAACAGCTATTGTTCCCTATAAGGAACAACACCATCATGTATATATCCTTTTGCTGTTCCCAACACGGAACAACACCATCCGCGTGTATTTTTCATTCGTTGTTCCTTACAGGGAACAGTTACTGTTCCCTTTAAGGAACAACACTCTTTGTGTGAGGTTTTCTTTAGGAAATAAACACTTTGTGAATATTATTTCACTTTTTACGACCCTCTATCAAGCACAAGGGTACAAATATATATGAAAGGATACAAATCTGAGGATTACTGGAACAAGAAAGTATTGAATATTATCATCTTTAAACAATATTGCTTTGTATTGATTGAAAAAGAATCGACACAACCATCTATATCACTTCACTGTCCTCATTTCCATTATAAATCAAAGAGATTGATTACTTGTGCCATGCTGGTTCTTCCTTAAACCCTATAATTCTCTTTGTTCATTATCATCAAATAAGGTTGAGGGCATACTTTCTTCTATTTGATATGTTTAGACTTCTTCCGCCATTCCTACTCCTAAGGAGTGTTGAGCCACCCTCTATGTATAAATAGGAAGTGTTGTTCTATATATATATACTAACAATTGTATGATTTTGTTACAGATGGAGGATATGGGGTCTCATCACGAGCCAGTCTACCATGATCATAAGGAAGAAACAAAGTGGCATTCCCACTATGGCCACCACACTAGGGATATGATTCAATGGATGAATCAAGAAATAAAAAGTCCTTGCAACAAGAAGTCTCATCACAAGCTGGCCTACCCACCTTTTGCTCCTTCCTAGTGAATAGTAATGTGTTCATCTGGTCACCAAGCCAACATATTGGTCTCCACTCTGATATCATAATGCACTTTCCCTATTATACATAAAGGACCATGGTTCCAAAGGGTTAGAAAGCAACTCTGTCAAGGCTATAGATGTGTGCAGGCAATAGAAGCTCTGTTGATGGTATTGAAGTCATATTTCCAACATCAATAGTTATTATAAGTCCCTTTCCTTATTTGGTATCTTTACTATAGAGCGATTATGTTCCTAATTTATATTGAACCTTTATGCATGGATATCTTCTAAAAAAATCAATCATAATAAGCTTTAAGTGGAATGATGATGGTAAAGTATATTTTTTGTGTCAGATGTCCTTTTTCCCTTTTCAAAATCACCTCATAGCATCTCTTCACTAATTGATACATTGATTTTAGCACTCTGATATCTCTTGCAATCCTTTCATAAATAGGCGTACCTTACCATTCCCATCATCCCTGTATGTCGCCACCAACATGATTTTCCTTCATTCACTAGGTCGAAGGCGACCTATCATTTCAAAGGGGGGCGAGGGTGACTCCCAAACTACTTATGCATGTGTTTCAGTCCTTTATTTGGTTATGCCGAACTATATGACATTCCATAATAGCAAGTCTTTAATGGTATTTATGCTGAAAAATATCATCCGATATAATGATCATAATGACTTGCTGTTCCATCGCTGACTCTGTCTATTGCTGTGTTACCTGTGCTAACTTATAGTGTGTAGAATTCAGGCAATATGGGAGGAAGAACAGTGCGTAGGGAGCCACTAATACTGTCTATTTCTGATGCCACCAGAGAAATTCTAATATGGTTAATAACTTATCTTCTAAAAAATGTAGAAAAAGTGAAAGAAGAGATGACATTATAGATATTGTTATCCTTGCAAAGCTTGTAGAAGTTATAATACCCACAATTTTGTGCCTTTTTGTGAAACTGGTAGGGCTCGACAAATATCACATCTCAACAATAGAAGGGTGTAAGATCACAATCAACTGTATAAATGAATGGTCTAATCGTAAATCTGAGACAACACTACAAACATAAAGTAGGTACTGCTTCATGGACCCATCCAATATGATATGGTTGGAGATGAGTGGTAAAAATTTGGAATTCTTCAATCAATTGTTGAGAAAGCAGGTTCTTTTTGTTTCTATTGTCTATGATTAATTGTGCAATTTGTTGCTTGATCTAGAAACAATTAAGTGATGAGAGCTCCATTCTTCTACGATTAATTGTGCAAGTTGTTGCTTGATCTATAAATTGTTAAGTGAAGGGAGCTTCATTCTTGTTCTCATAGTAGCTTTACGCCATGAGAACCCACTAAGGGTGAGTGGAGGTTGAATTATTAACATGAATATCTAGGTATGCATCATTAATGTCAACACTTCACAGTTGTTTGATGTTGTTCAATAAGAAAGGCATTGAGCATTTTTTCCTACAAGTCACATCATTCATTATCAAAATGACAATATCTCCAATGATAAAATTGATGTTTCTTCTTCCCTTCGCCAATCAAACTAGGTGTTTCTTGATTGTGAGCAATAGCAAGCTAGCGTCTTTGAAGATATTTAGGAGGGATGTTCCAATAAGGAAATTGGGAAGAGTTTGAGCTTTGCATCGATGTGAGAAAGAAAACTTAAAGTATAGTTTATGCAAAAGGGTTTGTTGTTGTTGTTTAGGGAGAACAATATTTTTGCGAGTGGGACCATTTCATTTTGGTATCAAAGCTATGATATGCTCCAAGAAGTTATCAAATTTGAATTTTGGATGCCTTGGATGAAATATTATACTTGCGATTATGAAGTATTTAATTCAATTGTCTGAACTGTATTAGGGCTTGATTAATTCATCAACATATAGGTGTTGACATATGAGAGATTACATTTAGGTAAATGACATTTTGAGCAAATGTGGAAAAGGAAAGAACGAATTATGAAGCCCACAAAAAAGAATTAACAGTGGAGTAGGAAGAGAATCATTAAGATTTTGAACTAATTTCATAGCAAAACTAGTAAATATCTTTGTGATAAAAAAAGAAGATATGAACATGAGAAGAAAATGTTGTAGATACTTGTCCAAGAGTGTTAACACAAGCTCATCTTAACATTCTTATGGTTGATGCCAACTACCTAATTGTTTGGTAGATTCTAAAAATGCCATTAATTTTAGAAATAGAAGTTTAGGCATTGACCATTAGCAACACGAGGAAGGTGGGAACACCCATTATCATAGTGCTTATCAAAGGACAATTTTTACCTAGATGACATAGTGCTTTTGTTACTATTTTTAGTTAGATGACATGGATTGTGTTTTTATTACTATTCAATTTTTACCTAGATGACATAGAGAGTGCTTTTATTACTATTTTTAATTAAATAACATGGATTGTGCTTTTATTACTATTTTTAGTTTGATGACCTAGATTGTAATTAGATTAAAAAAAGCTAAAAAAAAATGTAAGAGATAATCTGAGCCCTCCGTTGCAAACAGAAATGGCATCATTTAAAAGATAATTTGAGTCATCTGTTGCATCATCATCATCTACGAGATAACCAGCGTTGTAATCCTAGCGCTCCGCTCTTATCGAACAGGTTATCTCAACGGTCAAGGATGTTAATCGCTTTAATTATATTCAATTTCTGGATTCATATACATCCTTTAATTATATTCAATTTCTGGATTCATATTGGCATTGGCATTGCAGTGCCTCTCCTCCTCTCCTCGGAGTTTCCTGGATTGTGTGGTCAGCATAGTGCGTCTGGTGTGTCTGGATTTCGTCATTAGTGGCTTGCTCTTCAGTGATTTATTTTATCATTCGTAGCTGAAGCCTAAACCTAGCTATTATCCAAAAATCTATATTCGTGGCTGAAGCCTGGACCTAGCTATTTTATCATTCATGGCTTTGCTCTTCAGTGATTTATTTTATCATTCGTAGCTGACATCTGAACCTAGCTATTATCCAAAAATATATATTCGTGGCTGAAGCCTGGACCTAGCTATTTTATCATTCGTGGCTTGCTCTTCACTGATTTATTTTATCATTCATAGCTGAAGACTGAACCTAGCTATTATCTAAAAATCTATATTCTTAGCTGAAGCCCGGGAGATTGAGAATGAGTAGGTTCAGGAGGTGGGGTTGGATTCTGGAGGGTATCCCTTCCCGATGTGCAGGAATTGGGTAGTGAAACTTCACCGGTCGTGCTGCCTATTCTTTGGCTCTCTAACTATAGCTTAGATCCCTCTGCTTGTATGTCTCCAGGTGCCCTTCCATATTACTCAGATTGAATTTCTGGGTTTATATTTGGATTCAATACATTTGGTTTATATTGAACTTCTGGGTTTATATTTGGATTCAATATATTTGGTTTATGTTGAATTTCTGGATTATGTTGGATTTGTAATTTAATGGCTCAAGTTTTTTCTATAGGCACGGATTTGATTTGGGTCACCCCTTTATCCTCTCCATCTTCCCCAAGACACCCTCCATATTGATGCAGAGGCTGCTCAGTTGTTGGGTCACCCCTTTATCCTCTCTAGCTCTCCAGACACCCTCCATACGGATGCAAAGGCTCAGTATCTAATCCAATCTCACCCACGACCAAATTAAACTCACCCACGACCAAATTACCCTGTACATATGAGATTACATAAAACCCCATACGTATTTTTTAATTCATAATTTGGTAAATTTGCTCAAATACTGGGCTCTCTCTCTGTATTTAATCATTCTTAATTTGGTTGGCATTAAAATGCTTTAACAAAATATTTGTTAAGTTCATCGAAATATGTACCTAAAAAAGCATTTAACAATTTTTAATGATGAGTTCCTTTCGCTTTGGAAACTTTCAACCAAGTTTTTCTGTGTGATTTTTTTTGCTGTCCCACTTTAAGTTGCAAGGGTGTGGGCTATTTTGAAATATTTCACTGTTTCCTATGAACCTGCCAATAGTACTCAATTCACTCCAAATAGTAAAACGCCAGAGTCAGCTTGCCAATAATACTCAATTCACTCCACAATAGTAAAACGCCCGAGTCTATCTTTTTAACGTTGTGAATTTTCTGTATGTGGCTTTGTCTTTGGATGTGACATACTCACAAATTTCATCGATCATAACTGTTCAGATTAAATTTCTGTGTTTATATTTGGATTCTTCTCTCCAATCACCTTTACCTTTACATGTGTGGTGGAGACCTTGCCAAATAGAGTAGTGGGCTTACGGTTGGTTGTTGGGTCTCCCATTGCACTGCCCATTCTCCCGGATCATCCCTTGTACATACGTGGACATTGAATCTAAGCACAAGGAAAACAACATTTCCTTGACTGACTATTGGATTTTTTTTGGTATGCCCATTCATTTATAATTTAGAGTGATAGCTGTGATGATAGCTGTGATGATTATGATAACAAATAGAATTATGGAGATAGTTGTGATTATTTTGATAAGAAATCTATTTATTTTCGTATAAATAATTTGATAGTAAATCTATTTATTGTTGTATTTTTATTTCTCTTTAGTAGTCAAGAAAAATAGTTATTTTCCCTTTCCAAATTCTAAAAGGCCAAACTCCATGTTTCGCTGGGACTGTTTGCATTTAATTGATTATATCTTTTAATTTGATGAATATGTGCAAATGGGTTGTAGGCTATATGATGACTTGTGTTGCATGGGCATATCAAGGTTACATTAGAACTTAGAGTAAATGGTGCAAAGGTAAATTCAAAGCTCTATATGAGCTTTCAATTTATTCACTGCCTTTCAATTATCAATTTATGTTGGTCACTTTGCCTAATGTATTAAATTTGATTCTTCATAAAGTTTTTGCTACTTTAGAGATATGGTATAGATGACCACTAAATTTTAATAATTGTTGTTGTTTTTTTGGCAGATGATAAGAAAGCACATGAAGAATGTACAAGCATGCTAGGATAGATGACATATCTACATGTCATTATGAATTCATTATGTTATCATGACCCAAAATAAACTAGCATTCATTTATTTTTCATCTTTATTATGTAATTACTCTAAAAACACCATAATAATAAAAAGTATTGTTTTGTTTGAAAGGGCTCAAAGCCCTTTCTCATTGCTCTTGAGGATGGACCATGGCTATCCTCAAGGGTTTGTGTTCCTCTTTCCACCTTACTTTTCATTTGCTTTTATTTGTTTATTTTAGAACTAGATAGTTTTAGTTTAATAGATTGTAGATTAAAAGTATCAAATAATGCATATATATAAATAGTTACAACATGTTCATTGCAAACCTAATATTAAATCAACCTGCATTTGATTTAATCAATATAATATTTTTCCAACCATGGGTTTTTGTGATAATTGCACAATTTTTGGATGCCTATTTAGTGGTTCAATTTATTGAATGTACATTGATTGGGTGGTGTATAGTAGTTGCAAAAAAATGTTGTATGCCTATTGAGTGATTGAATTTTTGTATGATCGAGTAGTATGTTTTTATTGTATACATTTATTGATGTGTTTTGTGTATGATCAAGTTGTATGTCTTTATTGTATGTACATTGATTGGTTGGTGTATAATAATTGCAAAAAAAATTGCATTCTTACTGAGTGATTGAATTTCTATATGATCAAGTTGTATGTTTTTATTGTATACATTGATTGATGTGTTTCGTGTATGATCAAGTTGTATGTCTTTATTGTATGTACATTGATTGGTTGGTGTATAGTAATTGCAAAAAAAAGTTGTATGCCTATTGAGTGATTGAATTTCTGTATGATCGAGTTGTATGTTTTTATTGTATACATTGATTTGTGTGTTTTGTGTATGATCAAGTTGAATGTCTTTATTGTATGTACATTGATTAGTTGGTGTATAGTAATTGCAGGAAAAAATTGGATGCCTATCGAGTGATTGAATTTCTATATAATCGAGTTGTATGTTTTTATTGTATACATTGATTCATGTGTTTTGTGTATGATCAAGTTGTATGTCTTTACTGTATGTACATTGATTGGTTGATGTATAGTAATTGGAAAAAAAATGTATGCCTATTGAATGATTGAATTTCTATATGATCGAGTTGTATGTTTTTATTGTATACATTGATTGATGTGTTTTGTGTATGATCAAGTTGTATGTCTTTATTGTATGTACATTGACTGGTTGGTGCATATTAATTGCAAAAAAATTGTATGCTTATTGAGTGATTGAATTTATGTATGGTCGAGTTGTATGTTTTTATTATATACATTGATTGATGTGTTTTGTGTATGATCAAGTTGTATGTCTTTATTGTAGGTACATTGATTGGTTGGTGTATAGTAATTGCAAAAAAAATGTATTCCTATTGAATGATTGAATTTCTGTATGATCGATTTGTATGTTTTTATTGTATACATTGATTGATGTGTTTTGTGTATGATCAAGTTGTATGTCTTTATTGTATGTACATTTATTGATTAGTATATAGTAATTGCAAAAACATGTGTATACCTATTTAGTGATTGAATTTTTGTATGGTTGAGTTGTATGTTTTTATTGTATACATTGATTGATGTGTTTTGTGTATGATCAAGTTGTATGTCTTTATTGTATGTACATTGATTGGTTGGTGTATAGTAATTGCTCTATGTGTTTCTACTCTTGATTGTAGGCATTTTTCATTGTGCATTTGTACTCTTGATTGTTTGTGTGCTTGTATTCTTGGTCGTACACATGTATTATTATGTGTTTGTATTCTTGATTGTATGCATTTATGATTGTGTGTTTGTATTCTTCATCACATTGTTTTTTGTGTATTTACAATCTTGTGTGTAATAAAATGTGAAGGAATGTTTATATGTTTGTGTATTTACAATGCTTTTTATGTAATGATGAAAATGTGATATGATGTTTGAGTACTTGTGTATCTATATGTTTTTTAATGGAATGATGAAAATTTGATGTGATGCTTGTATATCTATTATATTTTTTAATGTAATGATGATTGATGTTTGATTGGGTTGTTTGTTTATTTGTCATTTGTTCATTGTGATTGTGTATGTGCTTGGAATGTGAGAATTTGTGTGAGAATGAGAAAAATTTTATATGGTATCTTTTTGTATTTGCAGTAATATTTTTGTAATGATCAAAACTTGATGTCTATTTTCAATTTTAAATTATTGCACAATAAATTAAATGGGGGATTGGAGTAGGTTATGCTAGAGTAGGCTAGGCTAGAGTAGGCTAGGCTAGGCTAGTTTAGGCTAGGGTAGCCTAGAGTAGGCTACAGTAGGCTACAATAGGCTAGGCTAGGGTAGGCTAGGGTAGGCTAGAGTAGGATAGGGTAAAGAAGGCTAGGCTAGGTTAGGCTAGAGTAGGGTATGGTAAAGTAGGCTAGGCTATGCTAGGCTAAGCTAGGCTAGGCTACAGTGGGCTAGAGAATGCTGGGCTAGGCGAGGCTAAGCTAGGCTAGAGTAGGCTACACTAGGCTATAGTATGCTAGGGTAGGCTAGAGTAGGCTGGGCCTAGGGTAGGCTAGAGTAGGCTGGGCTAGAGTAGGGTATCCTAAGCTAGCCTAGAGTAGGCTATGCTAGGCTAGGCTAGAGTAGGCTAGGCTAGGCTAGGATAAATTAGAGTAGTCTAGAGTAGGTTAGGCTAGAGTAGGCTATGCAAGGTTGCTAGGATAGAGTAGGCTAGGCTAGGCTAGGCTAGAGTAGAGTAGGGTAGGCTAGAGTAGGCTAGGCTAGAGTAAGCTAGTCTGGGCTAGGTTAGGCTATAGTAGGCTAGGGTAGGCTAGGGTAGGCTAGGGTAGTCTAGGCTAGGATAGAGTAGGCTAGGCTAGGCTAGAGTAGAGTAGGATAGAGTAAGCTAGGCTAGAGTAGGGTAGGGTAAAGCAGGCTAGGCTAGGCTAGAGTAGGTTAGAGAAGGGTGGGCTAGGCGAGGCTAAGCTAGGCTAGAGTAGGCTACACTTGGCTAGACTATGCTAGGGTGGGCTAGAGTAGGCTAGGCTAGAGTAGGGTATGCTAGGCAAGGCTAGAGTAGGCTATGATAGGCTAGGCTAGAGTAGACTAGGCTGGGGTAGGCTATGTTAGGGTGGGTTACGCTAGGCTAGGCTAGGCTAGGCTAGAGGAGGCTAGG